>PITA01011154.1:33181-68333 GCA_004023965.1 Spilogale gracilis | reverse complement strand
GGACAGCTGAAAAATACCAATCCCCTTTACTGCTCTGCAGTCTTGGTTCCGTTAATGATGGGAGTTTGATCTAATAAATAATTACTTCCTAACTGGTATGTTTTCAGTGTGCGGTGAAGTGGGCAACTGTCAAACAATCTGATTCAAATTCCCTGTAAGTCAGGTCTGTCTGATGTGTTTTCCGCTGTTCCTTTATTCCCCAGTGAAAACATACATACATTTAAAAATAAACACAGGTGTTGGAGGAGATGTTTTGAAATGTTCTCTTGTATCTGACAGCTGTGCTCTCTGTAGAAATCGTGACAATTGTTTTTACCATAATTGCACAAGTTTTCCTTGAAGCTTCCGAAGTATTAACACTTGAGTATATTATTGTAGAAACTTAGCAGAGCAGAAATGTATCCCTAGCTCTCCTAAGATATTACCAAGAGCTTATGGAATCGTAATGTGATTCTTGTAAGTCTCTTGGAATAAAAACAGATGATATTTCTCATCAAAATGTAATCCTTGTTGGGTTGAGCAAGTTGGTGAAAGATGCTTATTTCTGAGACACTCGGGTCTCTTCACACCCGCGTCCTGCACCTGTTACAGAGTGGATCATCTCTTTGGGTCCAGTCATGGGATCAAATCGTGGCATGGCGGTGCCCACCTGTATTTCCTTGGGGTGGACTTCACTAACAGGCTGGACTTCATGTCCCCAACATGCGAGGCTTCACTGGTTTGAGAACAGCGCAGGAAAGGAGGTGACGTTTCCCTTCTCAGCTGTGTGTTTTTGGGGGAAAAGGGGAGAAGGGGAGCAGTCTGAGAGCGGCAGGGCAGAGTTCAGACTGGCACAGTTCTGTCACAGCAGCTCCTTGTGCCTGTCTCTATTAGAGATCTGATAAAGTACAGTGTGTGGGTCCTGGACCCCTCACAGGGAACCAGCGGCCACGCCCCCCTGCCACAGTCCGCGGCTTCCGGAGGCCTGTTTGCTTTGTGTCAGGCACGTCACCCAAATGCAGATCGTACAAAGCGCACACAGTGCAGGGTCAGTCTTCCATTGGGGTCTCATAGGCTCCCAGATGTCTTATGGTTCTCGTCTCAGGTTCTTGGCTGAAAACGGCCAAGGTAGTGCGGGGTGGTGAGATGGGCAGGCACGCCCACTCCGATTATCTGTCCTTCCGTCTTCCACAAGCGGCAGGGTGCCACAGCCACATGGCCACAGTCCCATCATTATTTTAATGGCGGCCAAACAGTCCTTTATACGGATGTATCATAATCCTTTCACTGATCCTCAGTTGATAGAGATTCAGGTTGTTTCCCAAATCTTTTGCTATCACAAGGAAGAGACTTGTGTGCACATGATGTTTGTGTTCTCGAGTGACTAAAATCCAAAGAATAAGCACCCAGAAGTAAGTTTCTGGCTAAAAGGGTTCCTGCATTCTCCATCGACCTGCAGAGAGGTTGTCGCTGGATCGTGACCCGCTTTGCCCAGCACCTCGTGCGGCGGGCAGGGACACACCTCCACTCCGTGTTCCCTTGTTTTTGACTGTTGTCTTTCTCTGATTAAGAGTGAGATTAAAAATCTCCACTATGTTTAAGAACCACTTGTGCTGTTTTTTCAATGAGCTTTTTCATCTACTGTTTCTGTGGGCGGCCGGTTGTTTTGTTATAGATTTTTAGGTTGCTCCTCATGCATTAAAGAAATTAGCTCTTATCTGTAATAGAAATGAAGCCTTCTCCCCTCCTTCCCTCCTTCCCCTCCTTTGCTTCTTTTATGACGTTTGCAGTCCACATTCGTCTTTTGACTTTGTTTCTGAGGCTTTTGTTTCGCCTTGCAGGAAATTTTTATTTTTACATAACCAAATATTGTACAAACAATCACTTCTTGTTTTACATCTTTTTATGTTTACACTTTTGATTCATCTGAATCTACTTCAGTGGAATGTGAGGTAGAGCTCTAATTTTCTTATTTCCCTCCAGACAGCTCCTCTGCCGTCCCCAGGCCCTACTGTCTTTGGCACTTGGGTCATGTCCCAGAGAACCGACACTGCCCTGTCTTCCCTTTGCTCAGGGAGCACAGCTCTAAGACAGGATGATGTGAAATCTGTGGTTCGGTATGCAGCTGGCTTTTCTTTGACCCAGGACAGCATTTTGAAGTCTCCTATGTTGTCGTGTTGGTTCCATCCTACCGCCGAGTGTGTTCCCTTATATGACTGTTGCAGGATATGCACTCATTCACTTGTTGGTGGACATTTGGGTTATGTTGGCATTTGGCTGGAACGAATAAAGGCTGGGAAGCACTCAGTTCAAGTTCTGTGTGGGCATAGACTTCCATCTCTCCTGGTAGTGCAACTTGAGGATAAATTGGAAGTGTCATCAGGTTTCCAAGAACTTGGTGAGCACTCTCCCAACGTGGCTGTAGCGTTTCACATTCCCGTTAGCAAGGATCGATGTCTGAGCGGCTCCATGTTCCTGTCAACACTTGGTATTGGAAGACTTTATGCTCAACCATTACAAATCCATGGTGAAGTTTCCACTGTGGTTTTCATTTGTATTTCTCTGATGACAACGTGAAGCTTCTTTATATGTGCTTATGTGACACCTGCATATCTCTGTTCACATTTTTTTTTTTGCCAGATAAAAGAAACTGTGTTGCCTTCTCATACTGAATTGTAAGGATTTAAATATATATATATACATATATATATATATTCTGGATTCAAGTTCTTATTTTATACATATTGTATAATATATATTAGATTATCTTATTTTGTATATAATTATATATATAGCTTATTTTGTATATATAGTGATCTTCTCCCACTCACCCCTAAATACTGATTGTCCTTTCATTTTCTTTCTTTCTTTTTTTTTACATGAAGCTTACATTTTAATGCGACTTCACTGAAATAATTGTTACAATGCAAACATTCGGGTACAGTTACAGTCTTGACATGAATTTTCTACTTGTCTTATTGACCCAGAACATAATTTCAGAACCAGCTTGACCTTGGGGACTGTAGTCTCACCCTATTCAAACAGGCAGGATATCATGGAACAGGAGTCAGGGAACATTTTCTTTTTTTGTAAAGGGCCAGAGAGTAAATATTTTGGACTTTGTAGGTCACAGGGTCTTTTTAAAGAAAATTAATTATTTATTTATCTTTATTTATTTATTTTATTAATTTTTATTTTTTCCATAACCGAGCCATGCTATCTGTTGCCCACCCCCCAGCAACCCTCAGTTTGTTTCCTGAGATTGAGAGTCTGTTATGGTTTGTCTCCCTCCCTGGTCCCATTTTGTTTCATTCTTTCCCTCCCTACCCCCATGACTCCCCATCCTGCCTCTCAAATTCCTCATATCAGAGAGATCATATGGTAATTATCTTTCTCTGATTGATTTCACTCATCATAAACCCTCTAGTTCCATCCACATCGTTGCAAATGGCAGGATTTCATTCTTTTTGGTGGCTGCATAGTATTCCAGTGTGTGTGTGTGTGTGTGTGTGTGTGTGTGTGTGTGTGTGTGTGTGACGTCTTCTTTATCCATTCATCTGTTGATGGACATCTAGGTTCTTTCCACAGTTTGGCTATTGTGGACCTTGCTACTATAAACATTCAGGTGCACATGCTCCTTTGGATCACTACATTTGAGTCTTTAGGGTAAATATCCAGTAGTGTTATTGCTGGGTCATAGGATAGTTCTATTTTTAACTTTTTGAGGAATCACTATACTGTTTTCCAGAGTGGCTGCACCAGATTGTATTCCCACCAACACTGTAGGAGGGCTCCCCTTTCTCCACATCCTCACCAACATGTCATTTCCTGACTGGTTAATTTTAGCCGTTCTGGCTGGTGTGAGGTGGTATTTCATTGTGGTTTTTATTTGTGATTCCCTGATGCTGAATGATGTTGAGCACATTTTCATGTGTCTGTTGCCCATTTGGATGTCCTTGCAGAAATGTCTGTTCATGTCTTCTGCCCATTTCTTAATTGGATTATTTGTTCTTTGGGTATTGAGTTTGATAAGTTCTTTATAGATTTTGGATACTAGCCCTTTATCTATTAAGTCATTTGCAAATATCTTCTCCCATTCTGTTGATTGTCTTTTGGTTTTGTTGACTGTTTCTTTTGGTGGGAAAAAGCTTTTGATCTTGATAAAGACCCAATAGTTCATTTTTTCCTTGCTTCCCTTGTCTTTGGTGATGTTTCTAGGAAGATGTTGCTGCAGCTGAGGTAGAAGAGGTTGCTGCCTGTGTTCTTCTGAAAGATTTTGATGGATTCCTGTCTCACATTGAGGTCTTTTGTCCATTTAGAGTCTAATTTTTTGTGTGGAGTAAGAAAATGGTCCAGTTTCATTCTTCTGCATGTGGCTGCCCATTTTTCCCAACACTATTTATTGAAAAGACTGTCTTTTTTCCACTGGACATTCTTTCCTGCTTTGTCAAAGATGAGTTGACCGTAGAGTTGAGGGTCCATTTTTGGGTTCTTTATTCTGTTCCATTGATCTATGTATCTGTTTTTGTGCCAGTACCATACTGTCTTGATGATTACAGCTTTGTAATAGAGCTTGAAGTCTGGAATTATGATGCTGCCAACTTCAATTTTCTTTTTCAACATTCTTCTGCCTATTCAGGTTTTTTTTCCTGGTTCCATATGAATTTTAGGACTATTTGTTACATTTCTTTGAAAAAAAATTGATGGTATTTTGATAGGGATTGCATTGAATGTGTAGACTGCTTTAAGGGGCATAGATATTTTCACAATATTTGCTCTTCCAATCCATGAGCATGGAACATTTTTCCATTTCTTTGTGTCTTCCTCAATTTCTTTTATGAGTATGTTATAGTTTTCTGAGTACAGATTCTTTGCCTCTTTGGTTAAGTTTGTTTCTACGTATCTTATGGTTTTGGGTGGAACTGTAAATGGGATTGACTCCTTAATTTATCTTTCTTCTGTCTTGTTGTTGGTGTATAGAAATGCAACTGATTTCTGTGCACTGATTTTATATACTGTCACTTTACTCAATTCCTGTATGAGTCCTAACAGATTTGGAGTGGAGTCATTTGGGTTTTCCATGTAAAGTATCCTATTATCTGCAAAGAGTGAGAGTTTGACTTCTTATTTGCCAATTTGGATGCCTTTTATTTCTTTCTGTTATCTGATTGCTAAGGCTAGGACTTCTAGTACTATGCTAAATAGCAGTGGTGATAGTGGACAGCCCTTCCATGTTCCTGACCTTAGGGGAAAAGCTCTCAGTCTTTCCCCATTGAGAATACTATTCATTGTGGGTTTTTCATAGATAGCTTTTATGATATTGAGGTATATGCCCTCTATCCCTACACTGGGAAGAATTTTGATCAAGAAAGGATTCTGCACTTTGTCAAATGCTTTTCCAGCATCTATTGAGAGGATCATATATTTCTTGTTCTTTCTTTTATTAATGTACTGTATTACATTGATTGATTTGCAGATGTTGAACCAACTGTGCAGCCCAGGAATAAATCCCACTTGGTCATGGCAAATAATCTTTTAATGTACTGTTGGATCCTATTGGCTAGTATTTTGGTGAGAATTTTTTCATCCATTGTCATCAAGGATATTAGTCTGTAATTCTCCTTTTTCATGGGGTCTTTGCTTGGTTTGGGGATCAAGGTAATTCTGGCCTCATAAAGAGAGTTTGTAAGTTTTCTTCCCATTTCTATTTTTTTGGAACAGTTTCAGGGGAATAGGTATTAATTCTTCTTTAAATGTTTGGTAGAATTCCCCTGGGAAGCCATCTGGCCCTGGGCTCTTGTTTGTTGGGAGATTGTTGATGAATGTGTCAATATCCTTACTGGTTATGGGTCTGCTCAGGTTCTCTATTTCTCCCTGGTTCAGTTTTGGTAGTTTATATGTCTCTAGGGATGCATCTATTTCTTCCAGATTGTCAAATTTGCTGGTGTATAGTTACTCATAATATGTTCTTATAGTTGTTTGTATTTTTTTGGTGCTGGTTGTGCTCTCCCCTTTCATTCATGATTTTATTAATTTGGGTCCTTTCTCTTTTCTTTTTGATAAGTCTTGCCCAGGGTTTATCAATCTTGTTAATTATTTCAAAGAACAAGCTCCTATTTTTGTTGATTTGTTCTACTGTTCTTTTGCTTTCTAGTTCATTGATTTCTGCTCTGATCTTTATTATTTCTCTTCTCCTGCTGGGCTTAGGCTTTCTTTGCTGTTCCTTCTCCAGCTCCTTTAGGTGTAGGGTTAGGTTGTGTACTTGAGACCTTTATTGTTTCTTGAGAAAGGCTTGTATTGCTATATTCTTTCTTCTAAGGACTGCCTTTGCCGTGTCCCAAAGATTGTGAACAGTTCTGTTTTCATTTTCATTTGTTTCCATCAATTTTTAAAATTCTTCTTTAATTTCTTGGTTCACCCATTCATTCTTTAGTAGGATATTTTTTAGCCTCCATGTATTTGAGTTCTTTCCAACTTTCCTCTTGTTAAGTTCTAATTTCAAAGCATTGTAGTCTGAAAATATGCAGGGAATGATCCCAATCTTTTGGTACTGGTTGAGACTTGATTTGTGATCCAGGATGTGATGTATTCTGGAGAATGTTCCATGTGCACTAGAGAAGAATGTGTAGTTTGTTGCTTTGGAATGGAATGTTCTGAACATATCTGTGATGTACATCTGGTCCAATGTGTCATTTAAGGCCTTTATTTCCTTGTTGATTTTTGCTTAGATGATCTGTCCATTTCAGTGAGAAGGATGTTAAAATCCCCCACTATTATTGTATTATTGTTGATGTGTTTCTTTGATTTATTTATTAATTGGTTTATATAATTGGCTGCTCCCATGTTAAGAGCACAGATATTTAAAACTGTTAGATCTTCTTGTTGGACATACCCTTTAAGTATGATATGGTGTCCTTCATCATCCCTTATTATAATCTCTTATTAAAATCTAACTTGGTCTGATATAAGGATTGCCACCCCAGCTTTCTTTTGAGTCTATTAGTATAGTATATTGTTTTCCATCCCCTCACTTTAAATCTGGAGGTGTCTTTGGGTCTAAAATGAGTTTCTTGGAGACAGGTTATTGATGGGTCTGTTGTTGTTGTTTTTTTTTAATCTATTTTGATACCCTTGTCTTTTGATTGGGGCATTTGCCCATTTACATTCATGGTAACTATTGAAAGTTATGAATTTAGTGCCATTTTATTGCCTGTAAGGTGACTATTACTGTATATTGTCTCTGTTCCTTTCTGGTCTGTTACTTTTAGGCTCTCTCTTTGCTTAGAAGACCCCTTTCAATATTTCCTGTAGGCTGGTTTGGTGTTTGCAAATTCTTTTAGTTATTGTTTGTTCTGGAAGATTTTTATCTCTCCTATTTCCAATGACAGCCTACCTGGATTTAGTATCCTTGGCTGCATATTGTTCTCCTGTAGTGCTCTGAATATATCATGCCAGTCCTTTATGGCCTGCCAGGTCTCTGTGGATAGGTCTGCTGCCAATCTAACATTTCTGCCATTGTATGTTATTGACCTCTTCTCCTGAGCTGATTTCAGGATTTTCTCTTTGTCACTAAGACTTTTCAGTTTTTTAAAAAAGATTTTATTTATTTATTTGACAGAGAGAGAGAGAGAGATCACAAGCAGGCAGAGATGCAGGCAGAGAGAGAGGAGGAAGCAGGCTTCCTGCTGAGCAGAGAACCCCATGCGGGCCTTGATCCCAGGACCCTGAGATCATGACCTGAGCTGAAAGCAGAGGCTTTAACCCACTGAGCCACCCAGGTGCCGAAGACTTGCCAGTTTTAGTATTAGATTATGGAGTGTGGACCTATTTTTATCGAGTTTGAGAGAGGTTCTCTGTGCCTCCTGGATTTTGATGCTTGTTCTGTTTTCCAAATTAGGGAAATTCTCTGCTATAATTTGCTCTAATATACCTTCTGTCCCCTTCTCTCTTTCTTCTTCTTCTGGGATCCCAAATATCCTAATATTGTTTCATCTTATGGTACCACTCATCTCTTGAAGTCTCCCCTTATCCCAATAGTTATTTGTCACTCTTTTTCTCAGCTTCTTTATTTTCCATCATTTGGTCTTCTAAATCACTAATTATCTCTTCTGCTTCATTTATCCTAGCAATAAAAGACTCCATTTTCGATTGAACCTTGTTAATAGCTTTTTTGATTTCAACTTGGTTAGATTTTAGTTCTTTTATTTCTCCAGAAAGGGATTCTCTAGTATCTTCCATGCTTTTTTTTGAGCCCAGCTAGAACCTTGATAATCATCATTCTGAACTCTAGTTCTGACATATTACTAATGTCCCCATTAATTGGGTCCCTAGCCATTGGTAATGCCTCTTATTCTTTTTTTTTTTTTTTGAGGTGAGTTTTTCCGCCTTGTCATTTTATCTAAATAAGAATAGATGAATGAGAGGACAAAGTACTAAAAGGGTAATGACTAATATACACTAACCAAATCAGAAGAGACCCAAAACTAGGGGGAGAAGAAAGGGAAAAAAATCTGTATCTATATCTATCTGTATCTATTTGTCTCTCTCTCTCTCTCTCTCTCTGATTAGACTGGTGAATAGAATTGAGCCACACATTTGATTTTGGGTGTATTTTGTTCTGTTACAAGAAACTGCCTCCCCAAATTTTAAAGAAATAAAAACATATATGTACAAAAATAAGGGTATACAGGATGAAGGGATGGAATATGACTGTAAAGATGAAAATCAAAAAATATTCTAAAACACGAATTGATAAGAAGTTGGTTGAAAAAAGAGAAAAGAAAAAGGTGGAAAGAATGTGATGAGGCTGGAGACTATAACAAAGCCATGTGCTAGATCTAGGCTATATTTTTATCTATTACAAGAAACTGTATCCCAAAATTTTAAAGAAATGTATATGTGTGTGTACAAAAAAATAAGCTTAAACAAAATGAAAGGATAGAACATGACTAAAACAATGAAAATTTAAAAAGATTTTTAAAGAAAAGGTATTGATAAGATAAAATAGTTAAAAATATAAAAATAGGGAAGAGAAAAAAATTTTAAAAATAATAAAAAAATAAAATTAAAAAAATTTAACTTTGAAAGACTAAAGAACCATGGGAAAAAAAGCCATGAATTCTATGTGATGCAGTCCCCTAGCTCTGGATTTCCTCAGTTCTCAATGATCATCGAACTTGATCTTGGCTGGATGTTCTCACTGATCTGGGGGAGGGACCTGCTGCCAAGATTCTTAGAGTCTCTGCCTGAGGTGGACCGGCCCTGCCCTTGCCAGGGGCCTGGCTAAGCAATCTGCCCAGGTTTGCTCTAGGCAACTTTTGTTCCCTGAATGGTTTCCGTGCAGCTTTGGAACATGGGAATGAAGGTGGCAGTCTCCCAGTGTCCAGCCCAGGGGAGCTGAGAGCCTGGGACCCACTCCTCAGTGTTCCCCCAGAGAAAAGAAGTTAATCATGCCCGTCTCCCTGGTCTCTGGCCATGCTCCGTGTCACCCAGCCTGTGACCAAACATTTCTGTCTCTGGCATGCAGTCCCGTGTGGAGTCTCCGAACCCAGCAGATTCCTGCAGTGCACTCCCAGTGGAAGAAGGAGGGGGTGTCCCAGGGTCTGCCACCCGTGGGGTTCCTGCTGGAAGAGCAGTGGCCCAACTGCACCTTGGGTCACAGTTTAAGTTAAGCCTGAGCTGAGAGCCCCCTCCTTGGCTCTGTCTATGCAGCCAGCTTCCCAGCTCAGATACCTGGGAGCTCTGCCATGCTCATGCACCGTGGGTCCTTCTGTGACCCCACGGGTCCTGAGACCACACTGTCCCTGTGAGGGTTCCATCCCCTGCTTGTCCTCTGAGGTAACACCCTTAGCAGAGCAGACTTCTAAAGGTTCTGACTTTGGGTCCCACAGCTCTACTGCTGCCTAGGAGCTGGCCCCTCATCCTGTAGTCTGTCCTCCCAACTGTCACCTCCGAGTCACTTCTCTGCACGTCCTGTCTTCCATAAAGTGGTCACTTTTCTGTTTCTAGAATAGCCACTCTTCTTCTCTTCAATCTCCTATTGAATCTGTAGGTGTTCTGACTGGTTTGATAAGCATCCATCTGAACTCCTGGGACCCAATGATATCTAGGCATCCTACTCCTCCACCATCTTGCTCCTCAGTCTCCTTTCATTTTTTTAATAATACTTTTTATAGAGCAGAAGTTTGAATTGGAAAAAGACCAATTTATCATTTTATCTGCTTTTTTAATGTCATATAAAAATATTTGCCTGCCCCAAGGTGATAAAGATTTTCTTTTATGTTTTGTTCTTAAAGTTTTCCAATGGTAGCTTTACACTGAGTTTGGGATCCACATCAAATTAATGCACATTCTCTTCAGCATCTGGGATTGCCAGGTTTTTAGATCTCAGCCATTCTAATAATAGGTGTATAGTGATATCACATTGTTATCTTATCTGTGATTCCCTGATTATGGGTAATGCTGAGCAGTCTTGCAGGTGCTTATTTCCCACCTGTGTGTGTTCTTTGGGGAGATATGTATTCAAACCTTTTGTCCATTCTTAAACTGAGTGGTTAGTTTCCCTATTGTTGAGTTTAAAGAGTTATGTGTAGATTTTGGCTAACATTCATTATCAGATTAATCTTTCTCAATTAATTTTTTTTCACCTGTGGGTCTCTCCATTGTCAAAAATATCTTTTACACAGCAGAAGATTTTGTTTTGATAAAGTCCAACTTATCAAAAATTTCTGTCATGGATTGTGTTTTTGATGTTGTATCTGAAAACTGACCACACACATCATGTAAGTGTTGGTAGATGGTCTTTCAGGGAATCAGTCCCTTTTATCCAAATTACCCAACATGTGGACAGTGAGTTGTTTGTAATATTCCTTTATTACACTTTTAATGTCCATGAGATCAACAGTGAGGACACCTTCTGACAGTAGTCATTTGAGGTCTTCTCTCTTTCTCTCTCTCTCTCCCTCACTTGATTAGCCTGGCTAGAGATTCCGTATATTGATCCCATATCCTGCAATCTTTCTGAACTCAGTTATAAATATTTTTTGTATATTTCTTAGGATTTTTCTATCTATAAGGGCATATGATTTATGAATAGGGAGTTTTATTTCTCCTTCACTATTCAGATGGCTTTTTAAAAAAAATCTGTATCTTTATTTATTTTTACTTAAAAATTTTTTTTCCAGTGTTCCAAGCTTCATTGTTTATAACACCCAGTGCTCCATGCAATCAGATGACTCAATTCTTTTTCTTGCATAAATTCCATGGCTACCATCTCCAGTTATTTTGTCAATGGAAAGGTGAGAATGGACAAAGTATTCAGTTTTTCATCATGAAGTATGTTACCTATTTTTTCTTTTTTCTTTTTCTCCTCCTCCTCCTCCTCCTCCTCCTCCTCCTCATCATCATCATCATCATCATCATCATTCCTATCCTTATTTCTTATTCTTATTCTCCTTCTCCTTCTCTTCCTCCTCCTCCTCCTTCTCCCTTTTTCTTTTGTAGGTTCCCTTTTGTTGGCTGAGGTAGTTTCCTTCTGGTATCTTGAGGGCTTTCAATCAGGAAAGGGTATTTAATTTGTCAAATACTTTTCTATGTTTATTGAGATGAATATGTGGGGTGTATAATCCTTTCAGTCACTTCCTTGAGGTTTACAACCAACTTAAAACAATCTTCATCTGATGAATACTGCCTTAATTTCAATAGTACTCAAAAGCTTTTCTCAATACAGTTCTATTTCTTCCCCCTCCCTTTGGGGCTAATATTGTCATACAAATTACATCTTGATGTTATAAGCCAGTTAACAAGTTTGCAATTGTTTTGCTTGGGTCCTTTGAGATGGGACAGAAGAAGAAAAGAATGATAACAAATACTGTCTATTTTTTTTATCACAGCCTTAATATTTACCTTTTAGTATTCACCTTTATTGGTGTTCATTGTTTCTTTGGATAGATTTGTGTTACTGTCCCATTTCATCCTAGAGGACTCCCTTAGTATATCTTGTAGGGAAGTCCTGCTAGCAGCAAATTCACTTCAGTTTTTGTTAATCTTGGTGTGTCTTAATTGCTCCTCTCCTGAAGGATAGTTTAGCTTGATATAGAATTCTCTTTCTTTCAGGACTTTGACTGACAGTGTCCCTCCCTTGCCTTCCAGCTTCCCTAGTTTTGATGGGAAGCCAGCTATGAAAACACCTTGTGTGTGACATGAGGCCCTGCTCTTACTATTTTCAAGATTCCTTGTATTTGTTTTTCACCAGTTGGTCCATGATATGTTCACATGTAGTTCTCTTTGATTTTATCTAGTTGGGAGTATGCCGAGCTTCTTGGTGTGTAGATTGACAACTTCCATCACATTTGGGGATTTTTTTTTGTTTGTTCATTATTTTCAGATTTTCTCCCCTTCCCTTTGTGTCTCTGCTGTCTTTCTGGGACCTCTATTATGTACGTGTTGATGTACTTGGTGGCATACCACAAGTTTTTCTTTGTTCCTTTTCTCTATGCTCCTTGGACAGGATAATTCAGATGGCTTTTTTAAAAAAATCTGTATCTTTATTTATTTTTACTTAAAATTTTTTTTCCAGTGTTCCAAGCTTCATTGTTTATAACACCCAGTGCTCCATGCAATCAGATGACTCAATTTTTTTTCTTGCATAAATTCCATGGCTACCATCTCCAGTTATTTTGTCAATGGAAAGGTGAGAATGGACAAAGCATTCAGTTTTTCATCATGGAGTATGTTACCTATTTTTTCTTTTTTCTTTTTCTCCTCCTTCTCCTCCTCATCAACCCATCTTCAAGTTTGCTGATTTTTTCTTCTACTAGTTCAAATCTGATGTTGAAGCCCTTTAATGAAAATTTTATGTCAGAATGTACTTTTGTAACTCCAGAATTTCTGTTTGGTTCATTCTTATAATTTCTATCTCTGTGTTGCTATTGTGTCTTTTATTATTTATTTATTTATTTATTTATTTATTTATTTATTTAAAAGATTTTATTTATTTGACAGAGAGAAACAGAGCCAGAGAGGGAACACAAGCAGGGGGAGTGAGAGAGGGAGAAGCAGGCCACCCGCCGAGCAGGAAGCCTGATGTGGGACTCAATCCCGGGTCTCCCGGATCATGACCTGAGCCGAAGGCAGTCGCTTAACCAATTGAGCCACCCAGGCATCCCTTTTTATTTATTTTTAAAAGATTTATTTGTTTAGTTTTGAGAGAGAGAGAGAGAGCACATGAGCAGGAGGGATGGCAGAGGGAGAAGGAGATAATCTTCAAGCAGACTTCCCACTGAGTGAGGACCCCAACACTCGGCTCGATCCCATGACCCTGAGATCATGACCTGAACCAAAATCAAGAATTTGTTGCTTAACTGACTGAGCCATACAGAAACCCTGATATTGTGTCTTCAGTGAGACATTGTTTTTTTATTTTCCTTTAGTTCTTTAGTTGTAGTTGCCTTTAGACATGTAAAAATATTTATAATGACCTATAATAATATTTACAATAATAACAAAATCTGCTTAGGAATTCCCATCTGGTCTCTCTTAAGTAAAGTCTCTGATGACTGTGTTTGTCCCTGTGTACTGGCCATACTCTCAGGCTGCGTTGCCTGTCTTGCAAACTTTTGTTGAATATTTAGCATTCAAAATAATTAATGTGACAATTCAGGAAATCAGATCCCTTTCCCCTGCCTCAGCTTCATTTTTGGTGCTATTTGAGTACTGATTTTGTGGGGACCAAATCTGTATTCTTTGTTGTCTGTGGCCAGTCAAGTCTCTACTTGACTAGCTTCACGGTCGGCTAATGACTTGACAGAGATTCTCTTAAATCACTTGAATCAATAAGTCTCCTGGTCTTGGCTGTGGGACTTTCGTGCATATGCTGGGGCATATCTTCAATGCCTTGACAGGAAACTTGCAACTCTGCCTTAGCCTTTCACTTCCTACCTGTGCAGGGTCTTAGCACCAACCGTCAGTGAGTGAAGAAGACCTTGTCATCGCTCCTCAGTCACTATCATTCCTTCCCAGGGACTATACAACCCTGCACACACTTGTAGCCTTTTAGATTCTTAGGAGTAAGTCATAGCTTTACAAAATCTTCTGTTCTCATTTCCCAATTTTTTCATTTAAGTTCTCTCATCGACCCCTCATCAGATCGCTTGGTAGCATTGTCTCCAGCAGCTGCAATGTTGAACAGCCCCTGGATATAGGGCTGTATTCACTGAGTGATATCTATATCAGGTTGGATGGAAACAGTGGGAATGGAGCTTTTCCAGGGAGCTCACAGGTCAGTGATGACCATCCTTTGGGTTGTTGCTTTTTAGGGAGATCCAGACTTGCTTTTCCCTCCCCGTTGGCTGCCAAGACTGCTGGTTTTTATAGCTACCGTGATTGGGATGCTGTTGATTTTGAAGCCTCTGCTGTAGCTGGGGAGAGGGCAAGTTAAAATGCTACAGGGATCACCATTCTTATCAAGATTTAGCCATTTTTCTCAAACAAATTCTTGCATTGTTAAAAACTTTGGTAATCTCCATAGTTTTAGAAAACTTGACTTGGACAATTTTTTTCTGTGTGTTCTCATTGCTTTTCTGCAGCAGTGGATTTCTGGAGGTCCTGACTCTGCCATGGCAGATCCAGTATTGTATTTCAGGCAGTCTAACCCTGAAATCTGTGCTCATAACCTGTACATGATGGCTTCTCCTCCAGTGCTGTTTGATTATTGCCCTTCTCCAAACTCATAACCATATAATAAAATCCTATCATCACATTTGTGGGTTAATTCTTCTAGGGTCAGAGGATCAAATCTTTCTGGGAAGGCCCATGGAGATCACAGAGGAAGCTGCTGGAGCCCCAAAGAGCCATAGACAGGCAGTTTAGCCATTTAATTTTTCCAGGGTGAGATTGGTCCTGGTGATTCATTCTGTGCTCTCATTAGAGCAATTATCCAGTTAATTGCTCTTATCTGGATTTGGCTGAGGCAGTCACTGCAGCTGGGGAGCCCCAGAGAACAAGCAGATGGATGTCAAGGAGCATTCTGAAGGAGGAAGGGGTAAGCAGGCTGGTCTCTGTGCCCCAAACATGCTGTTCAGCACCAGACACCCAGAGTTTATTGATAGCCCTGGCTCCTCTGGAATGCCCTTCCTTCTCTTCTCTGCTGCAGTCAGCAAATGAAGACAGGGAAGTTCCAAGAAAGGTGACCTCTGAAAGTGGGAAGGAGTGGATATGAGGCTGTAATCTGAGAGGACATCTGTCAAGTCCTGGATCATGGCAGGGATATGCCAAGTCACCAAGGTGATGGAATTGTCCCCAGGCCAGCAAGGTTTCACTGGCACCCAACCTTATAGTTAACATAGCTAAAAATGGGATGTTTCAATCAGAAATAAGGTGGATAATGTTACAACTGCGCAGTTTGAGTCTGTTCTCTCACACCTTTACAGAAACACGTCTTAATGATACCCCTCCACTTGGTTCATGGATTTACCTGGTGATCATTTCCCTGATTCCCCATCTTTCAATTGGGGTGGACAGACTTGGGTTGGTTAAATCCTCAACTGGTTCCAAAGCTCCAGGGTAAGAGCTATTACAGCAAGGAAGATAGAGTAGAAGTCTCCAGAATGCTGGTCAAGATAATGAATCAAATACTGTGCCATATCCTGGGGGATGGCAGCCGCCCACAAAAACATAATGGATGCAGGGATAGCCCCCATCAGATCCACATCCAATTCAACAATCCAGCACATAAAACTCGGATGGGCCCTGGGTGGCACCTGTGGACAGCTGCAGACTTAGTTGAGCAATGGAGCTGATTGTACCACTGTGCCAAATTTGAAGAAGGTGGACACACGCTCAGGCAGCTGGGTGTAGTCATTGATCTGCCAAATGTGCTCTTTTCATTCCTTATCAAGAGACATGAGAAGCAGTTTGTACCCACATGGGTAGGCCAAAGCACACCCTTTGGTCTTTTCTCAGGGCATAACATTTCCTGCCCTGACATAATCATTGTCCAAAGATGTGCACAATCCACAAAACAATGTTCTTTTTCTGTAAAACATCACATTGGCCCACTCTATCAATGAGATTGTGTCATCCAAACTAGATGAGTAATTAGTGGCAAGTATATTGGTGGCCTTAATGAGGTATGTGCACTCCAGAAGGTGAGAGAAAACCCCTCAAAGTTTCAGGGACCCAACACATCAGTGGTATCTTAGGGCCTGGGTCATGCCAAGATAGTCGCTGCAAGGTAAAGGATAATTGCAGCTCACACCGCCCACAAGTAAGGAGAAAGTGCAGTATTTGGTAGGCCTCTTGGATTGTGGAGGGGGCATATTCCCCACTTGGGAATGCTTCTTGTATTCCTTTTTTGTGAGAGACATGAAAAGCCATGAGTAGGGTCTGGGGTAAGAAAGGGCTGTAGAGTAGGTCCAGACTGCAGTGCCAGCAGCTTGCTACCTGGACCACCTGGCATGGAAGACCCTGTGAGAGTTGAGTTTTCTATGGTGGAAAATACACCTGGGGAGTTTACTGAAGTCCCAGTGGAAAAGCCCCTCAGATTCCTGAGCAAGGACACGCCATCTTCAGCATGAACGTTCTGTTAATGTGAGGATTTTTGCTTGCATTGTTCACTACAGGATCCCGAGGGGCTCCAACAGTGTCAGATATTAAGGAAATAGTCAATGAATGCTTGCTCAGTGAGCTTGCAGATCAGATGAATGCATGTCCCTGCTAGGGCTGAACGTCCCTATGTTCCAACCTCTGGATACTTCCTGGTCTTGTTTCCTATTTGATATCCCTTTGTATCTTGCTCCCTGGCAGTCAGAAGACTGCAGCCCTGCAGGTATCCTACTTGTTTCTTAATACACCAAGCTCAAAGATGCCTCACACTCCAGGATCCCTTTTTCTGGGACACGTTCTCCTAGATGTCACATGGTTTCTTCCTTACTTCATTCAGGCTCTGCTCCTCTGAGAGGTGGTCCACACACCCTGGCTGAAAGAGAAGATCTATTACTCCTTGCTCTCCTTTGTTTCTCTGAATCAAGCCTTACTTTTGATTGTGTGTCTCCATCTCAGCAAGTAAGTCATAAGGGGCAAGAATTTATTTTTATTTATTCAATGCAGTTGCCCAGGTCCTACAACACTGCTTGGCACATGGTTAGTACCCAGAAAATACTTGGCTAGGGACAGTTTAAGAAGTGCTGGATGCAACAAAGCTAAACTATTATTTCTTGCAAGATTGTTCAGTCTTTAGCATGTGTGTATCCTATAACATATGCACATATGGTATAATGTGCTATAGAGTTCTAAGAGGGAGAGGCAATGTGAAGAATTTTCAGAATTTGTTTCATTAGAGAAACACTTGTCATCTCTTAGGGAAATATACTACAGATAATATTTGGGGAAACCACACAAAGGTAGTTTTGTTCCAAAAGAGAGACCATGGTTGCGAGAGCCAGCCTGTCCTCTTCTCTCTATGCTGTCAACTCTATGACTGCTCCCTGTCTGCTCTTCCAAAGCTGACTCCACATCAAGTGCTATCTTGGGTCCTACTTAACCCAAGATATCTTCCCTAACCTTGATAATGACCTTGGCATTCTTACCTATCACCCTGAATTGACCTTGACACTAAGAACAGAAATGAGCTCACAAGCCTGGCTTGTTGAGGGCAGGGACCAGGTGTTACTTTCATCATAAGACTGATCAAAAGGAACTACCTGAGAGTCTTTCCCAATGGCTATACTTCTATCCTTTGTAGGAAATCTTTGAGCATTCTTATGATCTCTTGAGGTCTCAGGGAGAGGAGAAACATAATTATGAGTTAACTATAAACCCCATGGGTTTCTGGCTGGGAAGTTGGATGGTAGGAAGCAGCCCCAAGACTGGGGTTGTTAGAAGTGTTTCTCTGAGGTGGCCTAAAGCAGAAGCAATCATAGCTAGGGGTCAATGAAAGTACAAATATTTGACTTCACATCCAGAGTGTTCTTAGCTTGGACATTGGAGGGAAGCCAAGCATTTCAGACATGGATTTCAGAATACTGGAACTACAGAACAGGTGCAGGGAAACTCAGGGTCCAGGCAGACTGGCCCACAGAGACCTTGGGTCTTAACATCTACTACTGCTGGCAGCCAGCTGTGTGAGAGGGGGCTTAGGTTTTGAGAGAAAATTGTGTAAACAAACTGATATTTTGTTGGAAACTCCAGGGCACAAAAGCTTTCAGCAGTGCCATGGAAAGAGGTGCTTGTCAACAAAGAGCTCAGACCAAGGTTTTCAAGATTGCATTTGATAAGACTCATAGCAACTCTCCTCTGGTTAAGTTCTCTGGAGAGAAAATGCCTGGCCAATCATCACTGGAGTGATGCTTGTGATTCCCATTATAGATTAACCTGGTGTGAAAAGCATTGCAGGCTGTCTGGGCATTTCTTACAACTTTAAGTGGATTGGTTGGTAATCGACTTTACTGGTTAAATCCTAATGTCACTGTCACACAGGACAAGCTTTAGACTCTGTCAACTTGGGCAAATGGTTTAATTTGTTAAAACTCTCTTTACTCCTGGAATGTGTGTGGGATTAAATGATGTAGTGATTATATGGTGCCCAGCACTATTATTACAGCTGTATCACCATCATGATCATCATCATCATCATCATCATGATCATGATCATGATCATCATCATCACCATCACCATCATCACCACCACCATCATCCCATCATTACTGTCACCACCATCATCACCATCATGATCATCACCATCATCACCATCACCATCATCACCACCATCATCCCATCATTACTGTCACCACCATCATCACCATCATGATCATCACCATCATCACCATCACCATCATCACCACCATCATCCCATCATTACTGTCACCACCATCATCACCATCATGATCATCACCATTATCACCATCACCATCATCACCACCATCATCCCATCATTACTGTCACCACCATCATCACCATCATGATCATCACCATTATCACCATCACCATCATCACCACCATCATCCCATCATTACTGTCACCATCATGATCATCACCATTATCACCATCACCATCATCACCACCATCATCCCATCATTACTGTCACCATCATCATCACCATCATAATCGTCACCATCATCACCATCACCATCATCACCACCATAATTGCTAATGTCTATTGAGTTCTTGCAATGAGTGTTAGTTGAGCAAATAAAATAAATTTTAAATGTTATGGTATAGAAAAAAACCCAGAGGGTGAGGATACAAAGTCAAGATTGCCAAAGGTTAAAAACTAGGCTTAAAATAATTGAGAGCTAGTTAATTCTATTTATGGAAAAAAAAAAAAACCACCCTCAAACAATAGAGCTACTTGTGTCTCAGACATTCCTTCTGAGATCTTTGTCCTAATTCCTAAAGTATATTCTTTATATATTCCTCTACTGGGGGTAATTTCATGGTAATCCTCAATTTCTGTTTGTTTAGAGGTATCCTTATCTCACTGGATTCTTCTAGATTGACAGTGGCTTTCTCTCTGCAGCTCTGTATCATTGCTGTCATGCGGTCTTCCGGCACCAGCTGGTGTGCAGTTGAGACGTCTGTTGTCAACATAGTTGTTCCTCTAAGTAAGTTGTCTTTCCTCTCTGACTGCTTTTAAGATCCTTGTCTTTGATGTTTTATGGTTTTGATGGGATTCCCACCCCCTCACTGGGTTGCATTTATATATTTTATTTCCCTTCAACCATTTGTTCAACAGATGGCTGCAATATTTGATGGGTCCCTGTTCTGGGACTATGGGATCTGTTACTGAGCAAGGCAGAGATCCTGGCCCCATAGGCTTAAGGTCTAGTGGGATATAAACATCGATGTGATAAATGAGGGAATTATATATATAATGGAGGAAGATGTGTAGGTTAAGTGGTATGGGGGTGGCGTGGTCACAGAATCAAATAAGGGACAAGTGTTATTGAGAAGGTGACATCTGAACAAAGACTGCAGCTAACTGTACTTAACTATCACATTTGGGCATTGATGCTTGCCTCAGAAGGCCCAAAGGGACTCAAAATCTTTACTGTCCCCCTACACAACAACAGGGTGTGCCAGCACCTCATCTTTGGCTGCCTCTTCTTAGCTCTCATGTATTCACTGTGCAATATTTCCATTCTTTCTGGTCTTGATCTGCCCCCAAGATTCTCATTGCAGGAGGGGGCATCCTGATGTATGACCTTTCTCTCTCTCACTCAGACTCTGAACAATTTCTGGAATAAAATCACTAAAAGAATTGAGGTCAAAATATCACCTTTATTCCTGCTAGAGTCCAACCTGGAAGAGCAGCTTAGTGGGTGAGCCAGATAGGCACAGCATCTCAGTCTGCTTGGGCTTCCGGAACAAGACGACAGACTGATGGCGTACAGAAGACGACTGTCTCACACAGTTCCAGAGCAGCAAGTCTAATTAAGACCAAGGGGCCTCCACATTATCTCCATGGTGAGGACCCTCCTTCTGGTTTGAAGATGGCTGTCTTAAAATTTTTTTTTAGGGGCACCTGGGTGGCTCAGTTGGTTGAGCGACTGCCTTGAGCTCAGGTCATGATCCCAGAGACCCGGGATTGAGTCCCACATCAGGCTCCCTGCTCAGCAGGAAGCCTGCTTCTCCCTCTCTCACTCCCCCTGCTTGTGTTCCCTCTCTGGCTGTGTTTCCCTCTGTCAAATAAATAAAATCTTAAAAAAAATTTTTTTTTAAGATTTTATTTATGAGAGAGAGAGAGAGAAGCAGAGAGAGAGAGAGAGAGAGAGAGCATGAGTGGGGGAAAAGCAGAGGGAGAAGCAGACTTCCCATGGACCAGGGACCCTGGCACAGGGCTCCATCGCAGGACTCCGAGATTGTGACCTGAACTGAAGGCAGACACTTAACTGACTGAGCTCTCCAGGTGCCCAGGATGGCTGTCTTCTTGATGTGTTCTTATATGATTTCCTTGGTGTTGGCGCAAGGAGAGAACCTATTTAGAAATCCAAGCCGCCATCTTGTTTACTCAGAAAAACAGTTCCAGGTGTTATGGGCAAAAGGCCCCTGGAAAATAAAGGTGAGCCAGGTTGGGGGAGGTGCCCAATCAGTTAAGTCCCAACCTCCAGACCCTGACCAATAAAGGTGAAAATTGAGGATTAATGGCCATCTCGCCACCAATGCAACTGACCCTTGGCCAATCGGCATAAGCCACGAACATCACCCCACCAACTGCCACCAGCCCCCTATAAAACTGTTGTGCTTTTAAAATTTGCTCTCTTCCTCTGCATCTCACTGCTGCACCGGTGGGTGTGGGGGACTGAGCTCGAGCTAGCTCGAATAAAGTTTCTTTGCTTTTGCATCAGACTCGGCGACTCCCTGGTGGTTTTGGGGGATCTCGAAATCTGGGCATAACATTACCACCCTCTTAGAAGGGCACTAACCCATTCATGGGGCCCCTATCCTTATAACCTCAACCAACCCAGATCACCTCCCAAAGCCTCCACCTATAAATACCATCACAATACGGTTAAGCCTTCAGCATATGAACACTAACTAACATGTAGCCCATAGTAGCACGTAACTCCAGTCCCAGAAATAGGAAGATTTACCTGGTCATAGGCAGCACTAGATGGTGGAAGGTTCTCCACACAGACACCTGCCTAGGTAAGACTTAGCACTTTGCACACCAGGGAGCGGAGAACTCAGGTACTCATGGGTAGAAGGAGGGGGAAGGCAGAGCTGCGCTGTCATTCTTCCCCAATTGAATGATCAGACAGGTGAGGAGGAGGAAACCCAGAGAGAGGCTGGAATCATACCGCTTAGATTTCTTTCACAGGAAGGAAGCAGCAACTGTGGCTGGAGGCACTCCTCCTTTGCAACCATTATTATTAATTACCTAGCTTGTTTAGACCCACCCTCTTGCTTGCCCCGGCCTCTGCTTGCCTTCCTTTGTGCATCTGGTCCCTCCTTTTGGATTTAATTTCCTACTTTCAGGTGAACTTGTTTAATAATTCAAAGACAGGGCTAGCTTCTGGTTTCTACTGTCATGTTGAGAAGCTGGGTGAAGGTCTGAGCGTCCTTACGTTTCCAGGCCACCTGTCTTTTCTCACTCATCGCTTTCCACGGTGTCTTTGTGTCTCTGGTATTCTGCGATATCACCACCGGGCATCCGGACCGGCTTTGTATGTGTTTGTGCTTCTTGGGCTCTGTGCTCCCCAAATCTGAGGGATCAAGGCTTTCATTTATTTTGGAAAACCCGCTGCTATGACTTTCTCTCCTATCTTTCTCTTCCTTCTCCTCTTTCTTCTCCTTTACTGGAAAGTATAGACATTTGCTGGGCACTTTTCATGCTATTCCACTAGTCTCTTAACTATTTTTAAAAAGGTTTTAAAACCCATTTATTCAAATTTCAGTGATTTATTTGGCTCATGTTGACATGCATCTGTTGTTTCTGTATGGTGCCCCACCTTCCCCTGCAGTTCATATCCCTTCCTCTGTGTCTTTACTCTTGCTGTCACGCCCTCCTTCCCGTGCTCTCCCTCCAGACAGCACCCTGCTCAGGGCCTTGCTTCCCTTCACTCGCTGGACAAAGGTCCCACGGGAGGACTGCCCTCACCTTTCCCAGGAGCAACAGCTACAGCAGCACTCCCCCGGGACTGTCCAGGCTCCCAGGCTGCCCTGCAGTTGCTTCTTTGTGTTTCATTCTGCTTGCACAAGGAGGACCTAGATGCGCATTACCTGTAATCTGAGCCCCTCGCTGCAGGAAGTGCCCGGGGGAGAGCGGGCACCCCGCCTCATCCGCCTCATAGCTCTGGAGTGCTCTCCGTCTCCAGCAAGGAAGCTGGATGGTTGCCTGAGAGCAAAACGAACTCACCATCCCTAACGTCCGTCTCCCAGCAGAGCTGGCCTGGGTGTGCTCTTGTCTTGTTTTCGGGAGCGTCCTTGTGGATTCTGATTGGGGCTCATGCTTCTCTCGCTCTCTCTCCTTCTCTCTTTTAGATTTTTATTTATTTATTTGAGAGAGAATGAGAGAGAGAGAGAGGAGAGAGAGAGAGAGAGAGAGAGAGAGAGAGAGAGAGAGAGAGAGAATGAGAAGAGGAAGGTCAGACGAAGAAGCACACTCCCTGCTGAGCAGGGACCCGATGTGAGACTCGATCCCTGGACTCCAGGATCATGACCTGAGTCGAGGGCACTAGCTTAACCATTGAGCCCCCCAGGCGCCCCTCATGCTTCTCTTTAACAAAGCCACTCCCCCAAGAGGCAGATGGTGGAGGGGTTCGGAGCACGACTTTGGAGCCAGATGGCAGTGTTAAGTCCTGGCTCTGCCGCTCACTGGCCGGGTGACCTTGGAGGAATCATTTATCCTCTGTGTCCTGGTTCGCTCATCTGGAGGACAAGAATGATGAGGGGGTTTTGTGCAGGGACCATGGACATGCACCATTTCTCGGGTAGAGGTCTAGGAATGGAGGGGGGTCTAAGTTACCCCACACAGCTGGTCACCTGCAGGAACGCCTCGTGGCCGGTGAGAGGGGCTTCTTCCGGGGCCTTCGAGCGGCTTCCTACGTGTGTCTGTCTTTCGTGTCCTGCCTCAGCCTGGATGTTCCTGGATGGCTCAGTGAGGAAGACTCCACCCACGCTGTCTTCGAGGGCAACCGTGATTATGAGTCTGCAGACCTCACCCCCCGGGGCCCGGGCCGACACACAGGGGCCTCAGCACCCTGCATTGGAAGGCTGCCTTCGTTGAGCCCACCTTTCCTCAGAGTCCCTCCTGGAGGGTTTCCACCTCCAAACCCCTGCCTGCGGGGTCTGAAGCCTCATGCTGTCCCACGTTGGTTATGGAGACCGAGACATGCTTGCTCCCCAGCACGGAGGCACACACATGTGCAGAGGCACACACGCACGTGCACACACGCACACCCAGGGGCTCCCCGTTCTCCTCGTCGGTCTCTCGTGCTGTTTGGCCCCAGGGCTTTCCCTCACCTCTGGTGGGCGCAGCGGCACATCTGGCATCTGTTTGCACATCTTCCCGTCATCTCCAGGAATCCCAGCAGGAGGGGCACGGTCGGCCGGTCACATTCCCAGAGGCAGAAGTGTGGGCGGCTCTGCTCACGCTGGGCCTACTCTTCTCCGCACTTCACATTTGCCTTTCACGGCGGGGACACTCACGGAGCCGCCACGAGCCCGCCTCACCATTTCAGGGGCCAGGTACTATTCCCGTGGCTCAGCCCACTTAATTTCCTGTTGACGCCTTTTGGTATTTTCCCAAGTTTTCAACATTATGAACAATGATGCAGCCAGACTGTGCATGTCCACGCGTGCGTTCTGGGAGTTTCTCTTAGAGACACAGGTGGGTGCAACAGTGTTTAATCTGAAAGCGTGGCCAGAGTCCTCCAGGCAGTGTCAGCCCGCACTCTCCCGGGCACTGTGGGAGCTAGTGCCCTTCACTCCAGCTGTAGCCCCACATCCTGCTGTCAGTCTTGTTGGCTCTGTGGCGATAATGGGCATGCACACAGAGAGCCCGGGACGGGGGCAGAGCGAGGCGGGGGTCCTAGGCTGGAAACTGTCCTCAGGCTTGTCTGCAGGGAGCAAGGGGGATACCTGGGGAAGGGCATTTCAGAAAGGAAACAGCAAACACAAAATCCTGGGCTAGGGGCGTGGCTGGAGCAGAAAGAGGAAGGGAAGGGGCACTGGACGAATGGTGGGAGCTGATATGCCGGGCCTGGGTCTCGGTGCACACGCTGGATGGGGTCCTGAGTGGGACAGCAGCTGTCAGTGGCTTCGGGGCCAAGATGGGGCAACACTGGCTTTGGTCTTAGAAGGGTCCTTATGACTGTTGTGTTGGGGGAATCCACTAGGGGACTGGGCAGCTGTGGGGAAACCAGTTCGAAGGTTTTGGTGGAAGCAGGAGGCAGGTGGTAGACCAGGAGGGAAGCAGCAGAAGTCATCGGAAGTGGTTGGATTGGCATCTGTTTGAAGGTAGAGCCAACAGGATTTGCTGAGAAGTTCTGGGTGTGTGTGTGTGTGTGTGTGTGTGTGTGTGTGTGTGTAGGCAGACAGACAGATGGATAGATGCATGGATGGATGGGTGGATGAATACAGATGATAGAAGATAGATTGCTGATAGACAGACAGATGGAAAAGCACCTAAGAGACAGAGGGAAAGGCCGATAGATAGATAGAGGAAGGCGGGGACCTGCAAAGTTTGGGGCACATGGAACCTGCTGAGTGGGGCTGCAGCTGGATGAGATGAGGAGCAGGGTTGGGGCACATCCGTCAGCTTGGCCACCCTCACGAACACCATGGATGGGGGGCTTCACCATGGACACTGATTTCTCGACGTGCTTGAGGCTGGAAGTTCTGGATCCTGGTGCTGGCAGATTTGGGGTGGGGAGGGCCTGGTCCCGGCTTGCAGATGTCACCTTCTTGTGCTCACGTGGCCGCTCCTCTGTGAGGGAACAGAGTGAGTCTGGTATCCCTGCTCTTACTAGGACTCCAGTGCCGGCGGATCGGGGCCCCCCTGCACGACCTCCGAACTCGGCCACACTGGGGGTAAGAACTTCAACGTGTGCAATCTGGAGGGGACACAACTCAGCCCACAGCAGGGGGAAATCAGGTTTGTTTTTGATAATGTTCAGTGTGAGATGCTCATCAGACCAGCAGGCTGAAAGTTCAGCGGGGCAGCTGGAAATAAGAGTCTGGAATCCCAGTGGGGGATGATGACGTCAGCTTGGCAGTTGATTGCATGAAGTCAGTGGTTGAGTCCACAGGGAGGTCTAGCAAATGGCCTGGGGCACGCAGACCGTTGGGGTAGGTGTTCCTGTCTCGGGCTGTTGGGCGTGCAGCTGCCTGCATGTAGAACCGAAGGCTCCCTTTCTTCTTGGGCTCCTGAGGATCCTGCGTTCTTGACAGCCGGGCCATGTGTACGGTGTGCGACCCTTCATTTCACCAGGTGCTCCTCGGGCCAAGGCAGAAGGACTTCAGGTTAGTCAGTGTTGTCTCTGGCCCCAGTGGGCACCGGCCGGGACACTCCCCAAAGCGATCACATCTGTTTGTTATCCCAACTCGAACTCCCTTTTGAAAAGACATTGCTGTGGGAGGACAGAAACGGGAGCGTTTGGAGAATGCTCCCCCCCACTCGCCTGGATGGGCTCTGACAGGGGTGGGGCCCTGAGGCAGCGGGGCATGAACTGCTGACCGCCGTGCCCACCTCCTTGGACAAACGGGCTGCCGCTTGGGGACCTGGAAATCTGCTCTGCGTCGTCTTGGATCTCAGTCCCAAGTGTTGGCATTGTGAACAAGGTAATGCGTTGTCTTGGGCCATCCTGGGCCTCCGAGGAGCCTCAGCAGCCTCCCGGCCTCTCCTCAGGTGTCGCTCATACCCACCCCCGCTCATGACAATCGGAACTCTCTCCAAGCACGAACTCGCCCCTGCGGGAGCCACTGTGGGGACCAGTCAGGTTCCCGAAGACAAGAATGCTCCAGGTCTGCTTGTGTGGAGTGTCTCGGGAGAGCTTTCTCACCAGATGGAGCAAGCCGGTGTCGTTGGCCCGAAGCTGGGGACCTCTCCCGCATCCTGCCGTCTCCTTTCACTCTAAGTCACACTGTATGCATCCCCAGCGACACAAATAAGACACGGTAATCACGGCTTAAAAATCAAAAGAGTTTACTCCCAACAAATGATTACCTTGCCATCCAGGCAGGAGAGGTGACTTCTGGCCCATGCCCAACCCGTAGTTAGCAGCTGACTACCGAATCGATGGCAGTCATATTTTAATATGAA
The DNA here is from genome assembly GCA_004023965.1 of Spilogale gracilis. NCBI lineage: Eukaryota > Metazoa > Chordata > Mammalia > Carnivora > Mephitidae > Spilogale > Spilogale gracilis. The sequence goes on along the minus strand of PITA01011154.1, from coordinate 41,596 downwards.
TTATTTGTACACAGCTTGAGGATTTCATCCAACACGAACCGTCAAACCAGGAAGGCTTAAAAACAGAATCTCTTTGCATAATGAACCAGCCGAGGGGACACACTCTGAAATAAGATACTGTAAACACTTGAGCTGGGCAGCTTTAGGGAGAGTGGGCTGCAAGGCAGTTAGTGGGGAAACCGTCTAGCCACCGGCCTCAGCCCCGGGTGATCCACTCACCTCAAGTCTAGTTGCCGGGGCCAAGAGTTCGAATCTTGCGAGGAGTAGAGCAGACACACATGGCACTTCCCTGGACGTTTGTCCAGAGAATGCCCATGAACTCCACGTAGAAGACGCAAGGGTGGGGAGATCTGTGTGAGACCAGAAGTCTGTGTGGACTGATGGGGCCATGGGGCCGGGGACAGGGGACAGCCACTCCCGGTGCTCAGTGGGTGCTCTTCTCACAGGAAGACGTATCACTCACGTCCCTTGTACTTTTCAGAAAACGTGAAGCCGACGACCTGGTCTTGGTGAACTATTAGCTGAGCATTTACTACATGCCCAGCAGGGTGCTGGATCTAACCCCCCCACCCCCTGCGAGAAGCAAGTTCCCTGAGCAAGAGCTCCGTTGGGCGGTGCTGGGCTCACCTCCAGCTCTCTTTCCCGGGACGCATGCCTCTCTCCGAGCCTCCCTGTGTTCACCTGTAACGTGGATGAATGACAGTCCCCCACTGCTCTCTGCCTCCCTCCCAGACCTCTGGCTGCCTCTGATGGGATGGGGCGTCCGCACAGAAGACTCTCCACCGGGACCATGCGTCTGGCAGCCATGCTCCCCACGGAAGCCGGGGATGCCCCCCGCCGGCCCCATTCTTCAATGGGGAAAGGAAAGAAACGGCTCCTTGCATTGCTTTTGACGTGGAGAGTGGCGGCAGGGACAGATGGCGATGTGTGGAAAGAATGTGGAGAAGCACAGCACTTTGCGTCTGGATAGGAAAGCTTTACTAGTTTTCTGCATTCCACGCCGTGATCTCCTCCCTTCCCAGGGGCACACCACCTTCCCTTCCCAGCGGGCAGCTGGGACAAGCATCCTTGACGAGCCCAGGCCCCAGCTGGCTTGAGGGTGTCCCAGGTGTCCCGGACCTCGAGGGTTGACCCCCCACAGCTGACTTCCAGGGCCTCATGTTAGGGATACTGCATTTCTCTTTGTTAGCTTTCCAGTTCCCAGTGGGTAAATTCGCCACCTCCTGCCGTTGGGGACCTCAGGTGCAAGTTGGGGTGTCTGTGGCCCTGGGCAGGGGCACCTTCAGTGACAAGGGCTGGACACCGACTGCCGGGACCAGGAGCTCCAGCTCATCCACCACACTGAGTGAGCGTGCAGCGAGGCCAGGCTTGGCCGTGGCTTGCACGGGAACCCGGCTCTGCTCACACACAGGCGGCTCCCCGACAGCCAGCATCTCACTTCATTAGGTAACTCTCCACACCGTCTCGTGCTGCTGGGGTGTCAGAGATGGGCCCCAAATCTCAGCTGCTGCACCTAGGGCTCCCAATCCTGTGGGTGACCCAGTGAGAGAAGCCTGAGCCTCAGGGCACGCTGAGAAGGTCACCACCTGGCGGGCGTCCCGGGGCCCCGAGGCCACTGCCGGAGAAGTGTGTAGATCCTGGGGGCCGTTAGGCAATAGAGACACTGGGAGCAGAGGGAAACTTCAAAAACTCACCTGGGACATGGCCCACGTGCCCAGCACTCCCCTTCCCCCTAACATGCATCACTCACACTATGTCTCATGCTCTTAACGGGGGATGCGCTCATGGTCTTGTCCCTGGGGCAGGCAGCGTCCCTTTTCTCAGTCCTGTGTTTCTTCTGTGTGCTTCTTTATTCTCAAAAACAAGATTCAAAAACTGAATTAACATAGGAAAATTCTACCACAGAAGCTGGCAAGCAGTAGGTCTCACACCGAGAAGGGCGGGAAGAGCCAGCATGGTCCCCGCTTGGCTTCATCACCCGCCTGGTCTCTTGCCAAGTAGCTGTTTCTGCCTGAGAGGCTTGACCATGAGCAGCTTTTACTTCTGTCTTTGAAGCTCGTTGACCAGTGCTCTCTGACACAGTTAGGATTTGCTTTTCTTATTATTTCTCTCCCTTGGACTCTTCCTTCCTTCCTTCCTTCCTTCCTTCCTTCCTTCCTTCCTTCCTTCCTTCCTTCCTCCAACTTTATTTATTTATTTGAGAGAAACACAGCCAGAGAGGGAACACAAGCAGGGGGAGTGAGAGAGGGAGAAGCAGGGAGCCCGATGTGGGGCTCAATCCCTGGACTCCAGGATCATGACCTGAGCCGAAGGCAGATGCCCAACGACTGAGCCACCCAGGCGCCCCTCCCTCGGATTTTTCAAGATAGAGGAGAAAGGACTAAAGGAAAGCAGGGACAGCAAAAGGAATCCATGAATAAAAATGGCGTCCGTGGGTCCCAGCCTCCTCATCTGTAAATGGCTTTCAGTGGATGATGGTCAGGTGTCTCCTAACTCCATGCTCCTGGGATTTGGGCTTGTCTGCTCGGTCACAGCTGGACTGGGGCTCAGTCAGTCACCTTCTTCAATTAAAAGCATTAGTTCCAGGAAGACAAGAACTGTGCCTCCATATTGATTGCGTGGAAATTGGCTGTGGGTACAGGCATTTGGGGGTTGATTCACTATTTTCAATCAAGCAGCTTGTCGGGCTGTGAGGGTAGTCAGAGTCTCCGGGGTGTAGGCATGATCCAGTTAGGTCCATTACGGAGACACAACCTAAATTAACTGATCCGTAAATGTTTTCTGTTAGTGGGCAGCTGGGAAGCGCGTGCTTGAAAATCCAAGTTTTATTTTCCATGGAAACGTGTCTTGGAGATGAGGAACCTCACAGTCCTCTGAGAGAAGCCCCCAGAACGGGGGGCGAGGGCCTGTTAGGGACCGCTGCCCAGCTTCCCCGCCTCTCAAGAACGGGGGATTTGGTAGCTACGGTGTGATGCCACAGGGTGCCTTGAGGATCTCTGTGGTCCTCCATGGGTTTTCCGGCACCACCCCCACGTGCATTTGCCTCCTGAGACATCACTTAGGGTTTTCTCAGGGCAAGTCTCAGAAAAAGCCAGGCCCTCCCTTCGTGTGGCTTAAAGACTTCTTGCGACTCTGTGCTCCTGACGGCAGGATGGCCAGGATGGCTCTTGCCTCTGGTGCAGCTTCATTGGGGCTCAGTGTGCTCTGGCTGGCGCTCACCTTCCCACCCCTGCTTCTTGGTGCTGGACTCACTCTACGCTGCCCTGCACAGACACTCGCCAGAGGCCACAGTGGCTCTTGGAGCCGTACCTTCCCCGTCCCCGTAGGGATAAGAAGGACACTAAAGCAATGCTTCCAGCAACACCCTCAGGGTCCAGAGAGGCTCTGCCTTCCCATGGTGTTCAGGCAGCTGGGCATGGGACCTGTGATGGCCGCACTGGTCCTGGCGGGACTCTGGAGCTGGGCATGACTTGGATGCCTTCCGGTAACACGCTGGGAGCCCAGGACAGCTCCCTCCTGCGGTAGTCAAGGAGTGGAAGTATGGACTCTGCCTGCTGCTCTCCCCACCCTGCGGGCATCCAGTGGTCATCGAATCCGCCCTGCTCTTCTCCCCGCTGTGCAGGTGTCCAGGGCAATGCCAGCAGACCCGCAGGAGCCTGAGCTTGTTTGCAGGGGGGAAGACAGAACTTCCCAGAGCCCGCAGCGCCTTTGTGCCCCCCCTCCTCCACCATGCCTCCCTCTCTGGATGGTGACCGGGCTCTGGTCCACCCTGTCCTCCTCAGCTAAACCCAGAGTCTAGGTGGCCAGGGAACCAGGATGATTCCTGGGCCATCTCCATCCAGGCAGCACCCCTGCACTGCGGGCGCTGCTGTAGGACCACTACCCCCCGACTGCAGGGGCCCCTTCTCCCTTCGTGTCTCTTCATAAGCAGGTATCACTTCCCCTTTTACAGATTAACCTATATAGTAAGGAAAAAACACATGAATCTGTTTCTATAAAAGATTCCACTGATAGAAACGTCACGCCCTCCCCCTCCCAATTCTTACCCCTTCTTCAGAGGCCACTGTGGGTCTTCCCAGACCTTTCCAAGCCTCTGCGTTACTTTCTGGGAGCAGCAGGCTTGTGTTTCTAATTCCTGTTCTCTAAAGCATGGCTCTCTGCTATCCAGCCTCTTTGGACCCCAGTGGCTAAGACGAGTCAGCCATTCATGCCGCCCAGTCTCGTCCTGCTGTTATGAGTGAGCAGTGTGAGGGAAAGCATCTGTTTCTGGACTTGGCCTTGGACACTGCCCAGGATGGCTCTCTGGCAGTCCCCGGTGAGGTGGGGAGGGACATGCTGGAGATGTGCCAGGGTCCGAAGTGTGCTGGGCGGTGCCTGTCTCCCTGCCAGCGATGTGCAGCAGCTGGGGACCAATGCTGGCGACACAGGCTCCCAGCTGCAGGTCTGGAGAGGGGGCACTGGGCTCACAGAGGGAGAAGGACAGGCTTCTCCTGGGGGGTCCATGGCTATAGCCCTGAGTGAGCCACGTTCTCAGTGGGAGGTCTTCTTCCAGGGGCTACTTTCCAATTCATAACCCCTCTGTTGTTCCCTCCATCATGCTCCCCTCTTCTTCCCTTCCTGTATGGTTTAGAGCTCTGCTCTACCCCAGGGCACTGGTTGCTTGGAGGTGGGTGGTGAGGGACAGGCCTTTGCTGGCCATCTTATCCTAACTGTGGACTCCTAGGTAATCACTCCAGCAACTCAACAGTCCTCATGATTTCAAAGAGCAGCAGAGCCTCCCAGGCAGATGACGCCCCCTCTCTAACCTGGGAGGGTCCTGGGGAGGGTCCTGGGGAGGGTCTTCTTGGACAGGGTGTCCCGGAGGAAGGGTAGACACTCCCTCTGGGGCACACCCCTGGGGCAAAACTTCTCCCTTGCTTAGTGCAGAGAACGTGCAGGGCAGAGTGGCCTCAGGGTCAGGTGTAGAGACTCTCCCAGAGAGGGAGGTTGCACTTTCACAGTGTGTCTACAGCCAGCCCTGCACTCATGATGCCAGCAGGTGTCCCCCTCACCCCCTAGCACGTGTCATGCCCTCCCACATTGTCATTGCAGATTTTTTTTATGTTAAAGTCAGTAGTGAGTTTTCCATGGCCACTTGATGAGAAGGTCAACATTATGGCTCCTTGAAGATGTCCATGTTTTTCTCTGTTACTAAGCACTGATCTCTGTCTAGTTAGACCTGGAGCCATTGAGTCCTGCACTACCCTCCACCACTCCCCTCCAAGGACAATGAGAAGGTGAGTCCCCTCCCAGGCTGCACAGGTTTCTGTCTTATCTTTGCTGCCAGTTCCCCATGCAGAGGAGTGCCTCCCCCTGCACCTTCCAGCAAATGATGGTTGAAGGAATCCATCTGATATAGGCAGAACCCTTCTGCCCCAGGCCTTCCTCCCCTCCTGCCTGGATCAGCTATAGTCCAGGGAATGGGCTCCTGCCTCTGGACTCTCCTGCTTACTCAGAATATTAAGGATATTCCATTTTTATTCCGTATTCGGGGTATCAAGCCTCCAGGTTGAGGTCCTGTGACGGCTCCATCTCAACATTCTTGGAGACCTTTGCAGCCTCCAAAAGGGGAGGGCTTCCCACTGTCTGCATTTTGGAAGTAAATAAGATCTGTTGCTTTGGGAGGCTGCTTGGAAAGCCCCTAGTCCCTGTGATGAGAGGCCAGCACTTACCCTCCTTCCTGCAGGGAAGCTGGACCAGTGCAGTCAAATACAAATGTGTTATCTATCATTTGCAGGTGTCCAGTGTGCTGTTTAGAGATTGGCTGGACCCATACAGAGATAAAGGAGGGCTTTTGTCCTTTAAATGTGGACCTAGACAGCCTGACAACCATTCTTCTTCTTTATTACTATGCCAGGCTGAGCTAAGGGCACGTGCAGTGACCAGGTGAAGGTCAGGTCTCTCCTAGGTGAGTTCTTGAGTAGGGCGGGTGATTCAGGGAAACCATTGACTGTGATGATTCCTTTAGATTCGCGAGTCCCTGAAGCTTGGAGGAGAGGTACGTGGTGGGAGACGGGACTTCCTATATGCAAAGGGATGAGGGGCAGACGTTATTATTTGGGCATTTTTGGAAATGCTTCCCTGAGGCTGGAGGGGAAAGAGAGAAAGGCACTTCCCACACCCCAAGCAGCTTTGAGGATGCCCTTGAGTGCACATCAAATCAGGGTCCCTTGGCAAGTCTTGCCTGGTCCCCCATAGGCAGACAGGCTTCCTCTGACATTTCTCTATTTTTTTGTCTCATTTTGTCCTTTATTCTCACTCTGCAGCTCCTTTTCTAGCTCAAGGTGAACTATAGGTTGTTTATTTTAGATCGTTCTTCATTACAACACAAGAATTTAAAATGATAAATTTCTTCCCTTAGCATTGGTTAGCTGGGTGACTCAAATTCTGGTATATTTTCACTATCATTGAATTCTAAATATTTAAAATTTTTCCTTCAGTTTTCTTTGACCCAAAGATGATTTAGAAATATCTTGTTTAATTTCTAAATATTTAGGCTTAGATAGGATTTATTTTTTTAAAGATTTATTTATTTATTTGACACAGAGAGAGATCACAAGTAGGCAGAGAGGCAGGCAGAGAGAGAGGGGGAAGCAGGCTCCCTGCTGAGCAGAGAACCCGATGTGGGCCTTGATCCCAGGACCTGAGATCATGACCTGAGCTGAAGATAGAGGCTCAACCCACTGAGCCACCCAGGCGTCCTAGACTGGATTTCTTACTGAATTTATTTCTAATTCAGTTCTTTTGTGGTCAGAGAATCATCTTTCTATGATTTTAGATCTTTTAAAATTTATTTAAATAAATTAAAATTTATTTTATGGCTCAGCAGAAGGTCTATTTTGTCAAACATTTTTCAAAATGTTTGTTTTCAAAAGAGTATATATTCTGTAGTTGTTGGGAATAGTGTTCTGTAAATATTAATTGTCCACGGTCAATAGAGTTGTTCTGATTATCTTTGTCATTACTAATTTTTTTCTCTAGCCATACTAACAAGTGATGAAGAAGTGACATTATAATATATTATTGTTAAATTGCTTTCTTCCATTATTTTTGTGAATTTGTTCCTTGTGGATTTTGAAACTCTGATAGTAAGCGCACATATTTGTGATTTCTATGTCTTCCTGATGGAATGATTCTTTTATCATTATGAAATGTCTTCCACTATGCTGACAGTACTCCTTTTGAAGAGTATTGTCTTAAAGTCTGTTTATGATATTAGTGTAGCCACTTCAGCTTTTTTTTTTAAGATTTTATTTATTTGACAGAGAGAAACACAGCGAGAGAGGGAACACAAGCAGGGGGAGTGAGAGAGGGAGAAGCAGGCTTCCCGCCGAGCAGGGAGCCTGATGTGGGACTCAGTCCTGGGTCTCTGGGATCATGACCTGAGCCAAAGGCAGTCGCTTAACCAACTGAGCCACCCAGGCGACCCTAGCCACTTCAGCTTTTTTATACATACTTATTGCATAATTTATCTTTTTCTCTTTATTTTCAACTTTGTCCCTCTTCATGATGTTCATGTTTCTTAGACAGCATATAGTTGAGCCTTGCTTTTTTTAAACCATTCTGAAATTCACTGCTTTGTAAATATTTGGTTTAGTCCATTCACATTTAGTGTAATCACTGATATGGTTGAATTTAGGTTTACCGATGTTATTTATGTTTTTGTTCCCCCTTTTGTCTTTTGTTCCAGCTTTTCTGTCTTTCTTCTTTGAATATTTTTAGAATTCCTTGTAATATATGTACTGACTTTTTAGACGTTGTTTCTTGCTTGTTTTTTTAAGCTGTTGCTCTAGGAGTTAGAATATACATACTTAAATTTTGATGTCTACTTAAAGCTGACATTGTATGACTTCATGAGGGATGTGGAAATGCTGCAACTTTATAGATGAATTTAGCACTCCCTCCCACCCTTACTGCTGTAGTCCCTAAAAACACACATCAATGTACATTATAAACTCCAGAAGAGAATGTTGATTTTGCCTAAACAGCCATATATATTTTAAAAAATTTAGAGGAAGAAATAGTCTTTTGTATTTACCCAATTATTTACTACTTGTCATCTTCTTTATTCCTTCCTGAGGAGTCAAATTTATCCCTGGTATTATTTCCCTTTCTTTCAGCTTGACAACTTCCTTTAACATTTTTGTAGTGCAGGTATGCTGACAGTGAATTGTTTCTTTATTTTTATTTAAAAATGTTTTTATTTCCTTTTAATTTTTAAAGGATATTTTCTGTGTCTATACAGATATTCTCTGTTGATAGGTTCCCCCCCCCCCACCCACCCAGGATTTTAAAGATGTTGTTCCACTGTCAAATGGAAAAACTACATTGATTGCAGCCAGACATCTTCAGTTATTCAAATTATTTTCCCCAGCT
>PITA01011154.1:0-33081 GCA_004023965.1 Spilogale gracilis | reverse complement strand
AGGAATGGAATTCTTTGTATTTATCTGCGGTTTGCTGAACTTCTTGAAAATGTACATTTATCTTTTTCACCAAATTTGGGAAGTTGTTAGCCATTATTTCTTCAAATATTTTTCTACTCATTCTTTCTCTTGTCTCTAATGATATTTTAAAGTCAGTATCCAAGGCACCATTCATTTGTTTTCAAATATTTTTCTCTTTATTCTTTAGACTGGATAATTTCTATTGATCTATTTTTAGCTTCATTGATTTTTTTTATTGATCATTTCCATTCTGTTATTAAACCCATCCATTAAGTTTTTATTTCACATATTCTAATTTTCAATTCTAAAGTTTCCATTTGATTTGTTTTTATATATTGACTTCTCTGCTGAGAGTTCCTATCTTTTCGGTTGTTATCAGAATGTTTGCTTTACCTCCTGGAACACAGTTACAAAATCTGCTTTCCAGTCCTTGTCTGTTAATTTCAGCATCTGAGTCATCATGGAGCTGGTCTCTGTTAATTATCTTTTTACTTGAGAATGAGTCCCACTTTCCTGGTTTTCTTATACGTTGAGTGATTTTGGACAGTATCCCAGACATCATGAGTACTATGTTGAGACTGATTTCTGTTATAGTTCTCTAAGAAGTATGATTGCTTAGGTGCAATTAACTTGGATAGACTCAAACCACAAACTCTTTTACCTATAGTAGTAGTACAGATAGTACCTCCGTTCAGTCCTTTGCTTCTGTTGTTTCTTCTTTAACTGGGTTATTTGCAGTTTGTAGCATGCATGGCAGTTTAAAGTTTGGTCAGAGATCTGACATCTACATGTAGACTCAGGGGCTCCCCTTGTCTTACAAGTTTCCCTACTCCCTCACCAGCACCTGTGACCACTCTGGCCTTTTCTTTTCCTGGGCAGAGAGATGGTGGGTTTTCTATCAGTGCTTTAGTTCAGTGCACATTGCTGGAATTAATACAAAGATGGGGGACTCATCACGTACTGGTTCTTTCTTTCAAGTTCAGGCTTCTTTCCAAAATTTTCCTGCTTTTGTTCACTTTGTACTGGCTTCATTTTTTTTTAATACTTACAATTATTTTTTGTGGAAAGGTGGGTCTACTGGGAGCTTACTGTACAACCTCAATAAATATTTTTTCTTTTGTTTTATTTTTTATTTATGTAGTTTTTGCATTAGTTTTTCTTCAGGCCCCTGGGGGATGGGGAGACATGGCTCTAATTCTGCCAGGTTTGGAATGGGGCTGGGAAGAGGGGCGATGGGAAGGATAGTGGGAATGTGAGAAAATAGAAAGTGCTGGTTATGTGACACCTGAGCTCTTGCTTCAAACACAGCAACTTGGAATTTTTTGTGATCTTATATATGGACATCCCAAGTAAGATTTTATTGTGAAACTGTTATTGACTAAAATATATTCCAAATCCATTTGTCTAAATATTCTCCAAATTCTGATGCCCTGAGGAATTTGACTGGTTTTAGTCATGCTGTGTTAGAACCCTGTTCCTGAGCCAGACTGACCTGCATTTGAAGCCCAGATTGCCACATACTGGCTGCAGAGCCTGGGGCTAGGACTTGACTATCCTCTTCCATTTCTTCATCTTTAAGATGGGGATGATCGTACCCCCTTATGGGATGGTGTGAAAACCTGGGGAGATGGTGAATATTTAGGCTTTGACAATGGCATGGCTTATGGTAAGTGTGAGTCATGAACTGAACGTTTGTGTCCCCAAATTCATATATTGAAGCACTAACCCTCAATTTGATGATATTTGGAGATGGGGCCTCTGGGTGGGGCCCTCATGATGCAATTAGTGTTCTTATAAGCAGAGATACCAGAGCATTCTCTCTGCCATATGAGCACACAGTGAGAAGGCAACTGTCTGTGAGCCAGGAATTGGTCCTCACCGGCATCTGACCATCCTGCCACCCTGATCTTCTACTTCCAGGCTCCAGAACTGTGAGAAATAAATGTCTCCTGTTTAAACCGCTCGGTCCATGCTCTTTTGTTATGGCAGTCTGAGTGGCTAAGATGCTGTGTGTGCTATTGGTCAGCATTACCCTTCAATGCATATGCAGATGCTTCTGTATCAAGGCATTGGAGAGTTTGATGACTTTCCAGAAAGAACATAGGAAAGGCCCTTTAGCAGTTCCACAGAGAAGGTTGTGTCCTTACAATATTGATGAAGCTTTTGCCAGGAGCTCAGGGGACCTAAGCACTTCACTCATTATCAGAGATGAGGCAGCTGCCACTTGGTCACTTTAATATTAACGATCATGGGTGCCAGCAGTGAGAGCTTCTAGTTTCCCAAGATGGGCTTGTCAGGAAATTTGCTTCTCCAGTAAGTCACCTCCCAGGCTGCAGTATATAGAAAATCTGGGTTCAGGGCGCCTGGATGGCTCAGTTGGTTGAGCGACTGCCTTCGGCTCAGGTCATGACCCCGGAGACCCGGGATCGAGTCCCACATCGGGCTCCCTGCTCGGCAGGAAGCCTGTTTCTCCCTCTCTCACTCCCCCTGCTTGTGTTCCCTTTCTGGCTGTGTTTCTCTCTGTCAAATAAATAAAATCTTAAAAAAAAAAAAAAGAAAAGAAAATCTGGGTTCAGAAAACCGGGGTGTGAGGGGGCAGGATCATGTACAAAAAGACTCCTCATGCATTCCAAAGAGCTAGCTTTCTTGTAACGCCCTCGAAACAGACTGTGTTAAGGATTTGAGCATTTTAGGGAACACGTCTAGCCCAAGTCTGCTGCCCTGTTGTTGAGACTGGGTATATCTGGGAGTGACAAGTGTGCTGTGCTGAATCTGTCTTCCCGAGAAAGCGCTCGTGGAAATGCAGCAGGAGGGGGCGTTGGGAGGCCAGGAGGAAAGAGATGCCCTTGTTAGGCTGGCTCCTTGTCCAAGTCCAACGCCTTGCAAGGTCGTCATCAAATGTGATTTTCCAAGAGCCACCTCATTGCTGCCGGCACAAGTGAGACCCAGAAATTATTGGAGATCTATATGAAAGTCTTGTCCTGTGTCAGGCTCTTTCTTTCCCTCCTCCAAGCAAAGGAAAGTTAACTGGACAGGGAGCAAGGAAAATGTCTTGCTTTGGCTCAAACCTTTAAATTGTTTGTAGCTCAGAGGCTTGTCCTCGTTTGCAAAGCAGGATTTAAACTTTGTGTGGGTAGACGTGGGATGTGTGGGGAGGAAGGGAAATCAGTCTTTAGGCTTAGCCCCAAGGGACCCTCCACTGATTGAAGCTAACCCCAGTAGTCCATACTCTACCTTACCCTGATGATTTTCATTTTTGTTTACCACCCAACACTTCATAAAATGCATAAAGATCTTTTCCCCAGACTCAAAAGGGAAAATTTGCTGAACTTAAAGTCTGAGTTAACCCTCCTTTGCCCACAGGGCTCCAGGATCTGCAACCTCTTAGTAGAGAGGATGCAAAGTCTGATTAAGATTTTTCTGCATCAACAAAGGCCTCTGATAAGTACTTTTTGTTTGTTTTACTCAAAATCAGTCCGTTTCCTGGCAAGGCCATGTGAGATACTCTTTGCAAAGTCAAAGCCCTCCACTTGCCCTCCCTGTGACTCGTGCTTGCACGAGGAGTGACTGTGACCGCCCTTTATCGTCATTGCTCACTTTACAACCATGGAAGCAGGGCTTGGCATCTGTCCATCTGTGGGCTCTCTGGAGAAGGAGGTCCAGGGTCCAGAGAGAGGCAAGATCTTGTTCTGTTCTATACAGTTTGAGAAGGTCCAGCTCCTGGGGCAAGCCAGGGACCTAGGGAAGGGAGAAAAATGTAGCTGGTGGGTGAGAAGTTAGACTGTCCCACCTGGGATATCCCTCAAATGAATAAGTTCTCAGGAAGGGCTGCAGAACCTCAGAGTGGCCCTGTAGCTAGTATATCACAGGCACTAAGTGGTTGATAATGCACGAGTAAGTAAATGAATGAGGTGGGATTCTGCCATGTTTACCTTTCCTTCCCCTCAGGTCCTGACTCAGGGCTGGGCACATACAAAGTACTTGGTAAATGTTGAATTAATTACAAGGCTCTCAAAGGCCCTGCAGGAATTCTAGAATTCAGAGCCTTTGCCATCCTGGAGGCTATGCATATGCCCGGGGCTGCAACTTTGGCTCCTCAGATGGAATCGGGAAGCCCAAGTCCTCTCTATCTGCTTCTGGAGCCATAGAACTGGAAGAGGGAATACACCTGAGTTGATTTACACTTGGGCAGCTTCTAGCCCCGTCTTTGCCAGTCCTGCTGTGAATGCTAACCTAAACTCTGACTCATTATCTCAGACCCTCCTAGGTAATGGGAACTGGACTGACACACTGGTGGATTTCATGCTGGTTGTGGAAATACAGGCGCTACTCTTCCACAGTAGGAATAGTTGGGGGAAATTTAAACATATTCAGGGAGAGTTTGGGGTGATATTTTTACTGTGGCCATAGGCAGGACAAGATATCAAGGCAGGTTTGGGGAGCCTTAAAGCCATTCTTAGCACACAGGGCTGGGCATTAGGCAACCTAGAGTCCTATCCTCCATCTGATCCAAGTTCATGCCACTCAGGAGAGGATGTGGACAAGCATGTCTGCTTTCTCCACGTTTGTTCCTTTTTTTTTTTTAAGATTTTTATTTATTAGAGATAGAGAGGAGGGACAGAGGGAGAGGGAGAAACAGACTCCCCACAGAGCAGAGAGCCTGACATGGGGCTTGATCCCGGGACTGATCGTGGCCTGAGCCAAAGGCTGGTGCTTAACCAACTGAGCCACCCAGGTGCCCCTCTCCATGTCTGTTTCTTAAGTTGGGCTTCACTGTGGAGCCTGAGGAGCGACTCCACCTGAAATAATTTTCCTCCAGGCAGCTTCATGGAAACAAAGTTTTATGTGGCAGATAATGAGAAATGCAGCTGTAAACTCCTAAAGGGATGAAAATAACTTCTGAAGAGATCTTGAAAATCTGCTAGAATGAGAAAGTCACACTGATTTCTTCAATTATGATGAGGAACATGCATCTGTAACATGCATTTTAATAGGCATTAAAGACATTTTAATGAGAAAACAATTTAAAAGTTGATAAACATGTGTCTTTTGTTGGTATGCAGCAGAGATTTCTTTGCGGGTGGGGCAGTAGGGGTTTGGAGGATCATTAACAGCAGGATTGCTTTATTAGAGACTGTGCTGTTCTGAATATTTTAGCAGCTGTTAAGTTCAGACTGGGTGTCCGAGGATTTGGGTGTGACTATGGATGGGTTCTGATGTTGAGGGAAGAATGAGAATGTCTGTTTCAGAAGTACACTGATGTGAAACCCCAACACATTGGTGTCCAGCAGCCCAAATCACATTACTGTTCCTGGTCAGAACAACGTGGGCTTCAGAAGAGGGCGAAGAAGTCTGAGAATGTAGTGTCGTAAGAACCTGGGTCTGTTCTGGGAGAAAACCTCAGGTTATCTGGTATGGGAAATGAGCTGCCTTTTAGGGCTCCATCTTTGGAGACTTTTTTGGCCAGACTTTGTCTCTTTTGGTGCAACCATTGTGCTAACTCTGGTACTGAGATAGGAGCACCTGCTGGTCTAACAACCCTGAACAATGGCTGGTTTTGAGGCTGGCCAGCTGGGTGTGGTATGTGATCATTGCTCCTTAGTGGTTCCACCCACCAATTATATGGCAGTTAATAATAGTAGCTTATAGTTATTCAGGCTTACAACATGTCAGACACCATGTTCAATGTCCTACATGGATTTCTATGTTAGCTTTCCATTGCAGTGTAACCAATTACCAAATTGAATAGGTTAAAGTGATAACCTGTTTATTATCTCATAGTTTCTGTGGGTCAGAGGTCCAGGCAGGGCTTAGTTGGGTCCTCTTCACAGAGACCCACCAGGCTGCAGTCATGGTGTCAACTGGGCTGTGTTCTCATCAGAGGCTTGACTGAAGAGGGAACAGTGCCTACTTTACCTTAGGTGATTTTCAGAATTCATTTTCTTGCAGTTACAGAGCAAGGATATTGGGAAGCAGGGATCAATGGAGTCATTCCAGGGTGTGTTCAGCATAATTCCAATACCCACCACAACCCAATGAACTGGATGCTGTTACTATCTTCATTCCACCACTGAGGAAACCAAAGCTTGGGAAGATAAAGTGGCTTGCTTAAAGTCACCCAACTAGACATTGGTTGAGCTGGGATTTAAATACAGAATGTTTGAGTCCAGAGCCCTGTATGGTAATATCCTGTGTTTCCCTGTTCAGAGAGTAATGAGGCAGAAAAGCCCCATGAGAAAGGTCATAAAGTCTCTGTCATGTGTAATGGGCTTATCATAAAAATAATAGGGTGAATTTGCTCATTGACATAAGCAAGTACTGAATACACCCTAACTACCAGATTATTCTAATGTTTTATTTTTTTAACTATAGAAGTAAAGTTTAACAGAATTTCTTTGATGGGTAGAAATACACAGCAGCTGGAGTGAGAAAGCATATAGGAGTCAAGGGTAACAAAAGCTTACATAAAGGACCACTCAAACTGTTTCATTGTTGATCTTGAGAGAATCAAGATGACATATTCATTGAGCCACCTAGGCTTTTCCCACGGGTTATCTGATTGTCAACTCATCTTTTGGTGTGGATCAGGCCAGGATACCTTTCTATCCCTTAGGCTTCGTAGTTGTGTTGGACCCGCCCCTGTCTAGCCGCACTCTCCTCTGTGCTTTTTGGACCACAGCAGTGGAGGCTGAGATGGCTTTTCGGTCCAGGAGATCACAGCCCCATCATCCCTGGCTTCTAAACCTCTCTCCCAGTCAGGGACCTATTTTTTTCTTTCGTTTTACCTGCATGAAATTAGGGCCATCAATAACTTATCAAATAAGGCTGTTACCACTTTACACCCAGATCCCTTTCTGAGTCTTGGGAAGGACAGCGAGGGCTTTGAAGGATAGGGTGTGAGAAGAGGAGCAAATCAACTGCAGAAGAAAAGCAGGGAGTTTATTGGAGATGCATTTTCCACGTGAAGGGATGTCAGGGAAAAGTACCTTTTAGAATCTACTGAAACATGCCTGAGGTCTACCAGAAAGCTCTGTGAATCACACACCCAGGCAGTGGCTTATGATCGATTTGGTTTAAATGCATCTCTCCGTAGAGCCGCCAGACACATGAGCTATTGGTAATTGTACTTTCAGGAGTGAAATCCCCCAGTTCCACATATTTTATAGAGAGCACAGTTTCCTCTGTCTTCTTGCTTTCATTCTCACTCTCCCTCTCCTTCTGTGTCTAAATTTTGTGTGCCTGAGAAAGATGTAGACATAACAGAGAATTAACTGCATTTGGGAAGGTGACTTGTGTATCCAGTGTTACAAATTGCCCAAAGCAATCCTGCTTTCTTGATTCTTGCATGTGGATGCTTCTCTATGACCTTTCTGTGCACAGATTCTGTTAACCTCCATCAGCAGCTTCCCAAGTAGATGGCGTATCCTTTAGTGCTAGAGATTTCTGTCTTATCCTTCTTAGGAGCTGCTACAGCTCCAGGTATTATACTTGATGCACAAAGGGATTCATAAATATTTGTTGGTTGATTTTAAATGGACTCAGATGTAATTGGATTTCAGAAACAGGAGCAATTGGTGTTGGGTGAAATAGTTTAATATCTCAACTCCTTAACATGGTACAGCACTCTGCAAGATTCCCAAGCATCCTGCGAGGGAATTTCTATTACTGTAATATGACACGTGCACGTGGTATGCACAGGGCAGTGCTAAGGGGATTTGATGGTACTAGCAGTAGGTTAACATTTAGTCCTTCCCACGTAATAGGAAGGGACGTGTGCTGCTCCTTGGTCCACTCTCTTCACTTCTTAAGTCACAGAATCTTGGTTTGTTCAGTGTAGCATGTGCCCAATTGGAACTAAAGCCACATGACCTAGTTTCAGCCAAATAGTTTCATCCAAATGAAAGTTACAGGGGAGAGTTACCAAAGAGAGCCCTTGCCCTTCCCAAACAAAAATGCAAGGACTTGCGGGGGGAAATTCTTGCCCTTCAACCCTTCAACCTCTTTAATTCCTGCCTGGAAACTGGAAGTGATGCCTGGAGGCACAGCGGTCAGCTCAGAGCAATGAGCATAAAAGCCATAGTAAAGATGGGGGAACAGAGAGAAAAGAACCAGGGTTTCGGACATCACTTTTGATCATCTCCCCAGCTCAGGCCTGCCTAGCCTTGTTGCATGAGTTATGTTAAACGCCTTCATAGTTTCAGCCACTGTTGGAAGACTGTCTGAGCTTCAGAAAACAGACAGTCCATGTGCTGCCACATGTGTCCATGTGCTGTCACAACTCTTCTTGTTACCCCAATGGTTGGGTATTATTAATTATGTTCTGTAAACAAGAAAGTCACAGCTCAGCAAGGTTCATCACAAGTCTAAGATCACAGAGCCAGAGAGTGGTGAGCCTGCATGTAAATCTCTTATTCCAAAACCCCAATCCAATATTTTCTCTCTAGGTGTGAAGAAGAGGAAAGGGTTAGATCTGTATAAGAGAATTATGTTTATTCATTGGATTATTCATTCAACAAATATTAATTGAGATCTGTCCCTGGTGACATCCTCATGAGTAAGGCCTCCTGCTTCTGAGCTCTTCTTTTGTGCAGGAATTTTGTGCCTTGCATTTTACTAAGGGGGAAGGCTATCTCACACCAGCTCTTCTCCCTTCTGCCCAGGCTTTCAGTGTTCTTGTTGGACCAATAGCATCCTAAGGAAATGAGCTGTGGCAGAAATAGGGACCAGGGAAAGTTTTATCCATTTGTTACCTCCTGAATCATGGACACCAAATGTCTATGAGACAAAGTTAACTTGAGTTTTCAATTAAAAAGAACTTTTGGGACCAGCATCTCAATGCTGATGTAACTGCCAGGGTGAAAGCAATATAAATCCAGCAGATTGGGTGTGATTGCTGCTTTCATGTCTGGCTTGGAAAGGCAAAGGTGGGTGCACCTGTGAAGGGGTCCCCACCTCCATTTACATATTTCCTAGTTGGTTTTGAAAGGCGTCTGCGGGTTAGAGACAGGAACTGCATAGTCAAATTGTGTGGCTGCTGCCAAATTTAGGGACTTAAATAAAAACTAACAAAAGCAATGTTGAGTAAGTGCACACCTGTTCTTGGCTCTGTGCTAAGCACTTCAGCTACATTGCCTCACCTTACCCCAAGACAACCATATGGGTTGTTATTGCAATTACCATTGGAGAGGTGAGGAATCATGGGGTGGCCAGAGAGGCCAAAGAGCAAGTTCAAGGCTATGTAGAAACACAGGTTACAGATATCTGGTCCAGACTCTTCCTTCGTCATTGGGTTGTGAGAAGGGAAGTCTGAAGCTACTGCATAAAGCCAAATATGTCTCCTTGTCATTTAATGAGCATTCCTGGTTGGTGCTCGGATGCAAAATAAGTAAGAGTAGATGTTTCTTTCTAGATGAGCCTAGGCTGGGGTAAGGAAGTGATGAATTTCTCTAAGAGACAGATCAGATATTATATAAGAAAATATTTCCAAACCCCCTGCTTATAGCCCTATCAATTCCAGCTGTGCTTTCCATAATTTCAATAATTTCTTGAGACAACATTTAAGATTTACTTACTGCCTCCTATGTGCCAGACTTTATTCAGTTTACCTCATTTAAACTTCACGGTGTCCCTAGGAGGACTCTTTTTCCTTTATGCTGTCCCTCTAGCAGATCCAGAAGCAACAATTCAAACACAAGTTGTTTGTTGGGGAGGAATATTGGAAATGGATACAGGAAAAAGGAAGGCATTAATTACCAAAAGTTGTTATCAATAGGTGTCTGGAGCTTAATCCCACAGGGAACTTCTCGGAAATGGTGTAAAATATGTCTCTAATTTACTATGGTGGTGGTGATGATGGTGAAGATGTAATGATGATGGTGGTGATGATGTAATGGTGATGGCAGTAGTGATGATGATATAATGATGGTGATGATGGTGGTGGTGATGATGGCGAGGATGGTGATGGTGGTGGTGGTGATGATGATGATCTAATGATTATGGTGGTGATAATGACAATGATGTAGTGATAATGGTGATGATGGTGAGGATGGTGATGATGATGATGTAATGACGGTGGTGATGATGATATTGGTGATGATGATGGTGTGCTGATGGCCATGATGGTGGTGATGATGATGCTAGTGTTGACAATGGTGAGGATGATGATGGAGATGATGGTGGTGATGTAGTGATGATGATGATGATGGTGATGTAATGATGGTGATAGTGGTGATGATGGTGATGGTGATGATTCCTTTCTTGTGTTGAAGTATATTGTGTATTTCAATAGAGCGTCTGTCTTTATAGAATAAATTATTGGGTATTGAAAGACCCAAAGTAGGAGACTGAACTTTAAAGGACACATGCATGTGAATGATAAATAGATAAATTCGTACAGTCTATGTTCTTGAGTCAAGAGAAATTCAGTCCAATCTTTTATGTCATCCACAGAAGGTCTTATGGAATATTAATCCCAATGAAAGTAAAAGGCAATACTGCATCAAAGCACCAACTATGGGGCTGACACATCATAGCCTCCAACAAATCTTTGCTGAGTGAAGGATGTGTGTAGACAGTGTGTTCCATGATGACCCTGGGGACGTCTAGCAGGCCTTTTGTATTAGGAAGTGTTAAATTTCAGTGTAGTGGAGTTGTTTTGTTTGCAAACGTTTGTCTTAGATTAGAGTATAACTACATAGAGCGAACAGTATAAATATTAAAGGTACATTTTGTTCAAGCTTTACAAAATGAACACCTCCATATAACCACCACCAAGATCAAGGTGTGGGGCATTACCTGCACCCCAGAAGTCTTCCTCATGCCTATTTCCTATCATTATCCGTCAGAATAGCCCCTCTTGACCTCTACCATCATAGGATAGCTTAGCTTATTTCTGAATGTCATTTAAATGAATCATGCAGTATTACTCTTATCTTTTTTTTTGTTTAGCATTATGTACATGAAATTCATTCATGTTTCTGCATATAGTAGCACCTCGTTTCTTTCCATTGCTGTAAAGAATTACATTGCAAGTACAAATTATCTCTTCTACTGTTTTGGGGCATTTAACTCATTTCCAGCTTTTTATTGTCATGACAAATGTGCTGTGAACATTCTGATACATTTCTCTCGTACTCATTATTTTTTAGGTGTTTACCAAGAAATGGAACCCTAAAGTCCTGGCATGAGAGTGTGTTTAGTTGTAATGGGTTCTGAGAGACACTGTTCTGGGGTTCGTGGAAGTGTGTACCCCACCAGCAATGTGTACAGGTCCTGGATCTGCAGTTAGTCACATACCTGGTCAAATCTTGTTCTTACTGCTTCTGGGCTATGCAATAGTGCAGCTCTGAGAGGTTCATTAACTTGACCTTTGATAACTGTAAAAAGAATTGTAACTTGTCTACTTCATGTTTGCAGAACCCATGTGTTTACGTACAATCTTGGCTTCTAGTGTGCGCTCAAAACATGATAGCTGTGATTGTTCTTATTAATATTTATCTAGAATATTGAATGCACCATGCTACCCTCTTAAACTTGGTTGTGTTGGGTTATTTAATTTTGATGTTTTACAAGCATCAGGATGAAGGATGTGACCCGAAGCAGGTGTGGGGGTCTGTGAACTGTATGCTGGAGATACCCTCTTAGGGAACCGTGCAGATTGTCTTACACTATGTTGTTTTGCAGAACATGGTTTTCCATGAAAGCCTATCAAGGGTAGAGTAATTATTGCCCCTGACAGGAAACATCAGTCAGCTAAAATTATCATTCTAGCCGAGCATGTAACTAGGATTAGCTAAATACGCAATCATGACAAGTGCTTATGAGGTCGAAGATATTTCTTCTTTTTCACACCACTATTTAGCCACAAGTAAAGGATTGTCTTGCCACCTTCATTTCATGCAAGTTTTCCTCCTTGCCCCATTGCTGGAACATGCTGACTCTTCTGCATCTCTGGGTCTCTTCCTGAAATGTCTGTCTCTCTCTCCCTTGTGAGTGACTTTGTTTTCAGCCCATCCCAGGGGTCATCCCCTCAGTGACACCCTCTTTCTTGCTGGCACCGGAGCTGCTGAAGAAATCTGTCCTCTTCCCTCATGCATGTGCTTCTGCTCTGTGGCCTACTACTTCCCTTGTGTTCTCAGGGCTTTTCAAAGCCAGAGATTTCTAAAGTTCACAACTATGACTTCTGTTGCCTACGCAATAAATGGTTGATGAGTTAATTAACTCATGGAACATAAAACAAGACATCTATGACCCCCTCTGACTCTAAACATCTATCCTATTTCATTCTATTGAACTGAATGCAATCTTTCTGGGCGCTGACTTGCTGCTGGTATTTTAGGGAGGTAAGGTAGAGCAGTTGTCAAGTGCCTGGGTTCCAGGTTCAAGCATATTTGTTGGCTCTACAGCTTCTAGACTGTGTGGCCTTGGTCAGGCTTGGCCTCCCTGCTGCTCATCTGTATTCTAGCAGTGCCCTGGGAATTCACTTGCACCCATGATAATGGGCACCTGGTTTCCACACACAGGGAGGTAGACCATCTGCCCCATGGTGCTGATGACAAAGGACCTTAAGAATCAGGTTCCAGCAGAAGATGGTGCATTAAGACATCACTGGCAGACCTAGGGAGAGTCTGGGTGAGACTGGGAACCCATGGGAGACTATAATTGGGTCAATGGCGAAGATCTGTGTGGTCAAAGGATGAAGACATGGAAAAAAATCAAGAGTAAAAGAGAAACTTTGTTTTTTAGAAGACACCCAAACTCACCCTCCTCTTTTTGCTCCAGTACCTGACATGCCTGGAAGTTTCCCAAAGGCCATAATCAGAGAGACTAAATGGCATTATCTCCATTCCCTCAGTGGAGCTCACCTCCAGGTTGTTAAAGGGGTCCTGTACAGAGCGGTGTGGATGAAATGTTTCATTGACTTCCCTACGAGCTCATCATCCCTCCTGTTATCTCAAAGTGCTAATGAAAACAATTCTCTAAATCAGACATTTTGCTCATTCTTTTTCCATGTCTGGATCACTGAGATAACAGGAAAAACTGCATAATTGCAGACACAAGGGATCAAGGGAGCATTCTGAAGCAGGAACTCTATCCTCCTCCATCCCCCACCCCCATGCTATCCATCCCACCCCCCCCCCCGCCCCTGTTCCAGCAGAAACAGAGAGCTGTGTCCCAGGTTCCACCGTAGCTGCCCGTGCTGAGCTATCAACCTGGTTCAGGGCCACCTTCCTGGGCTTAGGAGCCCAGGGGAAACATTTCAGGCTTTCACAAGACATCAGCAGCAGTTGCTTCCCAGAATATGAAGAAATATTCCCACACATGATAAAAAGTAAACCAACAGCAGCAAAAACAGAGGAAAAATGTGCAGATCAGCCTTTGCCAGCCTCCAGGGACTCAGGTGACAACTACAGGTCACAGCTCATTCACCAGGACAGATGTCACTCAGAGACACAGAGGCGTCAAGCACTCCTCCCCCCTCCCCCCAACAGGCAGAGGGTTTGGTGGCTAGCTTCTTATCTAGGATGGTTTATGGTGCTCCTCTGCAAACTCCCACTTCTTTTCTGTGTCTCTAAGACTAAAATGCCCTTCTCTGGGTGGGAACCTGCCAGAGTGGCCAACTATCCTGGTTTTCTCAGCAATAAGGGGGTTTCTGGGACACAGACATTTTGGTTTTAAAACTGGGACAGTCCCAGGCAAACTCTCAGATGGAGGATTGTAGTACTATAACCAGAAAAGTTGTCAGTAAATGGGATAAGTTGGTCCTGGGTCTGGGTGGGCTAGGGGATCGATTTTGCTTTTGTGCCTACTCCTCATCCCTGTTGCAAGCTTGTCACAGGTATAGACCTCACATGTCTATGGGGTTGGCTGGCATCCTAACAGCTGCCCCCCACACTCAACCTTCCCCACTGCCTTGGTGCTGCTGTTTACTGATTTCAAGACAGGTTTCCCAGTGGAGACCAGGAAAGATAGTGGCCTCTCTCTTCATGGCAGACTTTCACATCCCCATATGGCTTGTCCAGGTCCCTTCTCCATTTCACATTGAATCTCATGAAAGGTGATGCCTGTCAAAGAAATCATCCAGGTGGTATCCCTGAGACAAGGCTAGGGAACAGAAAAGAAATCTACTGAACTCCTCCATGGCCTCAATGCTGCATCAATAATCCTGTCTTGAGACCCTGAGAGCATTGCCTTACCTCTCTGAGCATCTCAAAATGTAAAATGGGCTCATAATAGTGTCCACCTCAGAGGATTTTGTAAAGATAAATGTGTGAAGCTCTGAATCCAACCCCTGGTGCAGAGTAAACACCATGAGGATTAGCTCTTCTTATCGCTCCATCGATCCATCGATCCATCCATCCATCCATCCATCCATTCACTATCTACCCATCTATCCATCCATCTACCCATCCATGCATCCATCCATCCATCCATCCATCCATCCATTCATTCACCATCTTTCTATCCACCATCCATCTGTCCACTTACCCATCCATCCATTCACCCACTCATCCATCCATCCATCCATCCTTCCACCATCCATCCACCATCTATCCATCCACCTGACTATCCATCCATACACTGTCTATCCATCCACATGTCTATCTACCCATCCATCCATTCCCCCACCTGTCCATCCATCCATCCATCCATCCATCCATCCATCCATCCATCCACCCTTCCTTTCAACCACTGTCCATCCATTTACCCAATCCCTCACCATTCATCCCATCTATCCACTCATCTGTCTATCTATCCATCCATTATGGTCAGTCAGCCTCTGGCCTTTGCAGGACTACCTTCTGAATTCACCCAGAGGCCCTTCCCATGATAACTGCCCTTGACTGTTTGATTCAGGACATCAGAGAGAAAAAGAGCCTCTAGGCATGCAGACATGTTGTCCTCACAAATGTGGACTAGGACAGTCTGGCCCTACTGGGAAGGGCAGATGTTCCTGAGAGGAAAGTCCTCCCTCTTCCCCTGCAGGTAAGGGACGTGAGCTCCCTCTGAAGGAGAGATGACAGCTCCTGGCTGATCCTGTGGATCCCGTGGCCTTCAAGGGTTAGACCCAGCACCCACCCAGCCATACTCACTCTCCAAGGAGAGAATGTTCTGAGTTCTAAACTATTGACCAGACTAGGTATATTTTCCACTGAGCCTTGAGCAGCAAAGGAGAAGAAAGTGGGGTGGATTGTTGGCATGGATTATGAATTTCACATGACGGAGGGAGGGGAGAATGGGGGTAGATGCTGCTTGTGCATTTTCCACGTAGTGACCCCTCCCTCACCAAACGAGTGGAGGTGGAGAAGAACCACCAGCAATTCACCATCTCAAGTACACAGCTGTTTTCAGCCAGGGTCTGCCTCTACATGAAAATAATGATGCTTTTGAACAGAACTTCCCCAAATTATAGTAACAAATTTGCCTTACAGAGAATTTTATCAGGGACATGAGCTAAAGGCAACATTCCAAGTGGGTGTCAGGGGAAAAAAATAAAATCTGTGATTAGATGTCTAAGGCTGTTCCAAAATGCCAAATCAGACTCATTATTCCTCGAGATTCCCAGTGTCCACTGTGACAGGCGGGGCTCGTGGGGAAGGGCCAACCCAACCAGTGTTGTGTGCACACCCCTTCTTATCTCCAGAGGGTTCATTTCTACAACAAATGCCCCAAGAAGCAATAAACACATTAATTGGTTTCCAGGTGATTGTCTTTGCAGAAGAGCAGTGATAAAACATGCTTGGATAATAATCCCTTTCTGCTAAGTTCCTCCCATTGTGTGAAGTCATCTTTAAGAAAGCAGTCCCCCTCTCTCTTTGTGAGGTGGGATGACAGAATGATACTGGACAAGGGACCTTTTTTTCGGCCACTGCACTTCCTGGAGCATTCCAGATGGTTCCTCACCTGGCGAAGATAGTCTGCCCCACTTGGCTGGAACTCCGCAGGGGTAGGAAGCTGCCACACTCGGCCCAGTGCCTGACCCATGAGCTGGGCCCCCAAACCCAAGATCAGAGCCATTTCTCACACCTCCTGTTTCCTTATCTAACAGCCCTGGCTGGATGGAAAGAGAAAAAGACAACACGCATGTCAACCAAGAGCATTTTACTCTCCATCTTTTGTGGTAAATCCTTTGGGGCTTGGGGCTTCATTTTTGAATTAGTGTCTTTTGGAAAAAAAAAAAAAGCAAGAGCCCAGCATGAACAAGGAGTTGTAAACAAGTCATTACCGTCTTGTTGCTCTGGCTGCTACTGAAGTTTGTGTCTCGGTGTCAGGTCGGGGAGGAGAGACTGATCGATGGGGTGGTGGAGGCAGCGGGGGAGAGAGTCAGGGCTTCCAAGTGGGGCTCTGCCCGGGACCCTGGCTTCCAGCTCCAGGCAGCAGGAGCTGGTTCTGTCCCCACGTCCTTCGGCATCCCAGAAGATGCATCCCATCAGACCTTCCTGCAAGGTGTGTGCCTCTAGGCGTGCAGGTGAGGAAGCTGGAGGTGTCTTGTGATGGCATCTGGGCTTTGTTTAAGTCAGGAATGACAGGGCACACGAATGTGGAAACGGCTTCCACGGAGGAGGGTTTCATGCTCATAGATCCCCAGAATCAGGAAGCATGCTACACCGTGTAGGGCTCTACAGGGAAGCTCCGGGGTTGGCCAGAGGTGAGGGGCGGGGGCCGGGGGATATGTGGGCATGGGCCTTGACTGTGGTTTCTGTGGGAACAAATGGGAAATTACGGTGAGCAGGCTTCGGGCTGTCCAGCATGAATAATCTCAGTAGGTTCTGGGGTGGTGGGGGGGCTGCTCGCTGTTGCCTGCCCCTGGCGCTGAGTGACAGCCTGTTAGGGGAGGTGGTGGCATCGGGGCTCTGGATCGGTTGGTTTGCATATTTGCCATCACTTACCAGCTCTAGGGCCTGGCTGACCCCAGAGAAGCTATCCCTCCAGGCCATCAAGGCTCCACATGTCAGAGCGTCAGGAACACGGAAAAGGAAAGGCATGGTCAAGACAGCCGGGAGGGGAGCATTCTGGGTAGAGAGAATAGAATACCAGTCTTCCTTCAACAGAGAATTTATTATAAGCCAGGAGTTTTTGATACATTAACTCACTTATTTTGTGCTATAGCCCTAAGTGATGGATATTTATACCCCCTTCACAGATGAAGAAACTGAGCCTCAGAAAGGTTCAATGAGTTGTCTGCAGTCACATACCTAAAAAGTGACTCTTAGGGATCTGATTCCCCAGCATGTGACCTTCCCCTCCTGCTTTGAATGTCTGTCTTACTCTTTGGTAGCCCTGGATCCTGGATGAGAACTCCCTCCTCCTGCCCAGGTCCCTCCTGGTCCCACCAGGGACTGAATGGCCCTCAGTTGATTGATGGATTCATTCATCTCACACGTAGGCACCGGCGGCTGGGCACAGACCGGTCAGGCCAGGGCAGTGGGGTCGAATGTTTGCAGAAGAAATAGAATCTTATACTGCTGGTGTGGGCAGGGACCCTGGGCTGTGCTGGGCTCTGAGATAGCGTCTCGGAGAAATGTGAGGGAGACCTCCCCTGAAAGAAATAAGCGATTCGTTTTTAGATAGATGTGTACTTTTAAGTGGAAGGGGATGGGGACTCGTTGTTGATGGGAAGCCGGGTGTGCAGTCTTCCCAGCTCGCTCCCCCTTCTGCACTTGGGTGGTACGCGGATTGACAGGCCGAGCCGGGACTAACGGCCAGGAGGGCCTCTGAGGCGCACCTGCGCGGGACTCGCTGCCTGCTGGATGAATTTCCAGCCTCCTCCTACTCATCAGCTGCCGGCCGCCCCTGCTGGCCTGCGTTATTTATTTGGGCCCTTGGTGGGACTCAGAATGCAGCTGGTGCGCGGTCGGCCCTCGGCTGCTGGCCTTAGCCGTGTCAGGGCACTGAACAGGTTTTCCTTGTGACTTGCCAGCCCAGCCCTGCTCCCTGGGCTCGAGGCCAAGTCCTGTCCCCGCCGGAGTCCCCTCTGGACAGCCCAATTCACTGGGGAAAGAGGGGGTGACCAAGAGGCAGAGGGAGACCCAGGCACCACAATGACACGGTCAAAGATGGATCTCTCGTCTTTGACTAAACAACTACTTTTGGAAGAGTCATGGCTTTTCTTTTCAGAATTTTCAAGAACTCAGCTATGACAGGGCTGACATCACACACACACACCTTGGTTTCTTACTGCAGCCCCTGGTTTGCCTCTTGAGTAGGAGCAGCCACATCCTAACCGGTGTCCTCCTCCGGGGAAACTGCCTGCTGCCTGTTGAAACCCTGCTGACATGGTCAGCTGAGCAAGGAGGTAGAGAAGGGACACAGTCTACTCTCCTTGGGCTCCCCAGAGCCAGAACGATGGCTGTCCCTCTTTACTATCCTCAGGTACCAACAGCTGGCCCCTATCCTTCCTCCAGTGGGGAAGGTGATGCCAGGAAGGGGCAGGGGCCCTGGGCTGTGCTGGCTCAGAGACAGCATCTCAGCCCCTGTGGGCCAATAGACTGCAGGCAGGAAGGGACCCTCGGGGAGCCCAGCTCTGAGCAGGTAGAGCCAACCTTCCTCTTCCTCCTTCTTCTGCGTGGTGGTTGTGTGCAAAGAAAACCTTCACAGAATCCTCCTCCCTCCCCAGTGTGGACCTCCAGAGGGGTAGAGGGGCCAGGCTCTCAGGGACACCAGCCTTGCTTCAGGAGGTCTCTGTGTCAGATGCCCTCTCTCTTTTTCTCTCAGGGTCTCCCTGTCTCCTGACCAAGAATTCCTGTGGGAAGCCAACTTGTCTTTACCCCCCAGGGCCTGTCCCTTGCATGGACAAACCACTTATTGTTCCTGTTATGAGCTCATGACAACGTCTCAGAGGTCCTGGACTCTCGGGCTAGCACTCCTTCCAGTCTCTGACCGTAGGTTGGGCACCCGCCATGAGCCACGTCGACACTTAGAGACTGAGTGAGGGTGGGGTGAATGGATGAGTCAGTAGGAGATGCTAGGATCTAGCTTGTCCGGACCCTGAGGGACATGCTCAGGCATTTTGGGGCTTCAGTGGGCTGACAGCTGTCAGCTGACACATCCCAGGGGAAGCGTGAACCCAAGTGGGCAGGTTCTGGGTGTGGAGAAGAGCCAGTGGTGCAGGTGAGGGCTGGTGAGTTCCCAGAAGGGTGCAGGTGCAGGGCAAATGGGGGGACCCTCTGGAGCCCAGTGGGATCGAGGGTGAATGTGTCTTGAGCCTCACAGAATCTAGGGAAACACTTTTGTCCCATGTTCCACACTGACCTGCTCTCCCAGGACGTGCTTGTCCCTAGCCTCATTGGCAGGGCCAGGGCTGGGCTAGGGGCACCCAGGGCTCTCCTCTCAGGCAGGGAGAACACCCCTGTGGCGTCAGCTATGTCCCTGCTGCATCCTGGCCTCACCCTTGTCATCACCTAAGTTGTTGGGGGACAAGCATGGAGGCTGGGTCCCTGCTGAGGGCCGAGGGAACCCGTCTCCTGGTGGCACGGCCTCACACAGGGGCAGTGTGTGAGCAGACAGGGGCTTCTGTCTACTGGCTGCAGAGAGGGCATCATGGCGACTCAGGTCATCTCAGGGGGCTTCCTGGAGGTCCACCTGGCTCCACCGGGTCTGAGATTTGAAGGGAAGAGGTCACAGCTCCTCCAGTCTGAACTTGGTGTCTCGAGCCCCCCATCCCCCCACTGCACCCCATGCAGAGACAGCTCAGGGTACAGATGATTGGACCAAGGATGGGCTGGGGCTCTGGCTGTGCTGTGACAGGTGGACCCTTCTCTCAGAACAGCAGCCAGTGCTCAGCCTGGCCAATGGGCACTGGTGCTTCTGTGGCTTTGTAACAGTCTGTAAAGTTAGTGCCTCAAAAGCACTTGGATTTACTATCTCACAGTGCCCTGGGGCAGAAGTCCTAAAGTCAGGTGCTGGCAGGCTTGGTTCCTCCTGGAGGCCCTAGGCAAGAGCCCAGTTTACGCAGGCCCCTGCACCCCTTCCCCACCTTCCAAGCCAGTAGGTGGCTTCTCCCAGTCTCCCTCCCCAACTTCTATTTCCCTCACCGCCCTCTTATGAAGACCCTTGTTACTGCATTGAGGCCACTTGCATCATTTAAGAGATTCTCCCCATCCCAAAATCCTTGACTTAATGGCATCTGCCAAACTCCTTTCACCAATGAAGGGACATAGTCACAGGTTTCAGAGATTAGGAGGGGCCATTTCTGGCAGCATCACTCAGCTAACCACAGCCTCCTTCCCTGTACCCTCCCTGCCTGGCCCTCCTTATTCCTTCCCTTTGCTCCACATTGGCCTCCATGCTTGTACATGAATATGTTAGCCATGCTCCTGCCTCAGGGCCTTTGCCCTCACCATGACCTCTGCCTGGAGTGTTTTTCCACAGCTATCCACACAGTCAGCTCTCCTGCTGCCTTTGGGTCCCTGTGTGATTGCCTCTTTCTCAGGTCCTGCACCCCAACGATAGCACCCCTGAACTGCTCTCCCTGTCTCCTGCTGCGCATGTGTTGTGTGTTTATCATCATTTAAGAGTCTCTCTCTGTGCCATCCAGTGTGGTGGCCACTGGTCGCCCGTGGCTAAGGTTAAGTGAGTTAAACTGAAATAAGAGAAACAATTCCAGTCTCTCGTTGCGGTGACCACATTCCAGGTGCTCAGTGGCCAGGTGCGTAGCATATGTAGAGGACATTTCCACTGCCCCAGGAAGTTCTGCTGGACAGCATCGCCCTATAGGGTCCGTGTACATAGAATGCCTATCACTGTATATCCTCCACTAGAACCTGAGCTGCCCATGAAGACAGAATTGCTGTCGTGTTTGTCCACGGCTATGTTCCCACCTTCTAACAGTACCTGGCACCAAGGAGACCCTGTGGGCACTTGTTGAAAGGATGACCATGTGGCCAGAACCAGGTCTGCTTTCAAGGTGGCGTTCTTGAAGGGTCACAGTGGGGCTGCTATGACCTGCATGTTCCCGTGCAGGGCGCCATGGGCAGCGCTGCAGGCCCCACCACTGAGCACAGGGCTGGCAGCCCCCAACTTACACAGCCTCCTGCCCTTCCTGTGCACACACTGATCACACATCCCTGCCTCATTGGAGTTAGGTGTGGCCATGGGACTTGGCTAGTGGTGTGTGAATAGAGGGGACATGACAGCTCCAGGGGGAAGCTTAAAGAGACAATTTGTGATTTTTCTGCCCTTTGCTTCCCTCAGCCACAGGGGCCAGCAGCATCCCAGATAGTGGCTATTCTGTGGACAGAGCAGGACCCCTACACAGGGGACTTGCAGTGAACAAGTGGTGTGAGTAAGAGATAAATCTTTGTAGATGAAGCCACTGAGATTTTTGGTTTGTTTGTTACACAGGTCAACCTAGCCCACTCTGACCAGTGCAAATGTCTACTCTATGCCAGGCATTAGAACTTCCATGTGTTGGGAGGTATATCCAGTCCCATTATAGGTGGGTAAACCAATGCTCATGGAGACTCAACAGCTGACCAAGGTCAGGTCCAAATGGGTGTCCTCATTCTTCATGGAGTTTGAGTGCCTCCCACTCTGCAGCTCCAACACTGCTCTTGTACCCTAATTTCCTTTTTCCCCTCACGGACTGTGGGGTCTGAGCAGGGGGCTGGTTCATGTCAAATGGTTTCTTACACCCTGGGGCTCAGAATAGTGCCTGTCCCAGAATAATGGGGTCACCACTGAATGGAACTGAAGTTGAGGCTAGATGGTGAAAATAGCTGGAAGCAAGCATCTGGGAGGGAAAAAAATCTCCCCCTCACCAACTCACCTCAGGTTTATTGTTTGGGTCCCACAAATTAAACTGACAAAGACAACTAACCAGAGAAACAAACAGAAGTTTAATAAAATGTGCCTCATACACACACACACGGACACACACACACAGGAGCTCTCAGAGAGAGTAACTCAAAAGCATGGTTAGAACTCAGACTTATATAAAACCTTAGCAATAGAAAAATACAGTTGTGGAGAAGTGACAAGACAAATGAGGAGGGCTTTGAGTCTCTAGGACGGCAAACTGTGGGCAGCAAGGGCGCAGGGAAGTAGAAGACAAGGGGTGGTTGGTAAGGCCTGTTGTGTAGACACCTCTGGTGCTGATCAGGGTCTGGTGTTGTGTCTGGTGATTAACTTCTGTCCTTCCTGGTGCAGAGGGGAGGGAGACATCTTCACAAATTGATGTTCTGCTTCTAGGCAGACAGAGAGAAGGCTGGGAGCTTTTCTTGTACCTGCTTCTTCTCAATTGTCTTGAGCTCAAACTAATTCTTATGCTAAAGTGGCATATTTGGGGTCACCTGTTCTGCTGTCCTACCCAAGTTAGGAGAACTGCAGCACCTGCAGTAAGATTCAGCTGCAGCAGCCAGTCCTGGGCCTGGGGTGGGAGGTGCCCTTCTCTGCTCTTTGTAGAAAGCAGGGAGGGGGAGGCAGTCATGGCATACCACCTGCTGTGAGGCCCTGGAGTGGCTCAGGAAGCTATGCATTAGCCTGTGCAAATGTTTCTTTCCTCCCCATGCACGCTTGTACTCTTCCCTCCTGATCTGTTTTAGCTGGGTTTCCACTTAAGCTGAGGGCTGTAGCCTTCACTTGTTTTTCATGCACAGGCTTTGCTGGGCCTCTTGTGTTCCATTAATTCTTAGCTGACCTTTCTCCCTTTCTCTCCTCTCTTTTGAAGACTAGCTCAGCATCACAATTCAAGACCCATGAATACAGTTCCCATTCTGAGTGCAGGGTCTTTCTCCTACCTTTCTATCTAGATGGAGTGACTGCATACATTATCAGCTCAGTATTTAAACGTCCTGCCCTCCCCTTCATGCTTACCCCATCAGCATAAGTGCCAGTGGGGAACAGTGGGTTCCCCTCTGTGTCTATTCTGGGCTTGGTTCCCAAGTAATGGAGGCTTGGTGCACCAGTGTGGTATGTGGGGTGTGGGAGGCTCTGCTTTACTAAGTTTGATGAGCTGGCGTATGCTCTTCTCCCTTCTCCAGAGCTCAAAATATTCTGCACATCCATGTGAGGTCCCCTCAGATGGGGGCTGTACTGAGGGAGCTCCTGGGTGGGGGTTTCTAAGCACAGGGAGAGATTTTCCTGAAGGCAGAGCAAACTCAGGCCTATCCCTTCCTCCTTCCCTCCCCCAGGGCCTCAGGGGAGGAGCCCCCACTGCACGAGTGGTGAGCTTTCACTTTCCTTGTGGCACAAACTCCCTGAAGCTTCCAACTCTCCTTCGTGCAGACAGGCAGACAGGAGGATGCTAAGCCACGCTCTGTGTCTTCCCTTCCATGGTGTGTGCCCTCTTCCTGGAGGACATGCTCTCCTTTGGGTTGTGCTTCATGCTTTTTCCCTTCTGCCTCTGTGGGCTGTGCTGAGTAGACGCTAACACAGGGCTTTGGTTGTTTCTGGGGCTGCAGGATCATTCACAAGGAGAAGCCCTTTCTCTGTAGTTTCTGCCAGAGCTGGGGAGCTCACTACAACCCCGGGGTTCTCCATCATTGAGGCTGCTGTCCTATTCTCTCTGCAGAGATCAGAGACATCTGCCAGCACATGGCCTGAGGATTGAGGAAGTGATGTGAGCCAGGAGTGTTTATTTGGGTAAAAGGAAACACACAGGCACAGATTGCCCTTAAAGGAGGCTAAAATTGGACTTGGAGGCAGAATCAGGATGTGGCTCTGGAGGAGAAAATGGTCCAGGGTGGACGAAGGGCCCAGGGTAGAATTTGTCACCAAAATCAATGTGTCAAGGGGGGATCTGCAGAGAGGTACTGGTGTTTCTTCTGCAGGAACGGCCATAATTCGGACATTTCAAAGCAGAGAGAGGTGCAGTCAGCTGGACCTCAGCCCTCTCCACCGTCGCCAAAGCTGTTATGTCCCTTCCTTGGGCTGGCGGACACCTTGACATTTTTCCCCAGTGTGACTCAGCCCGGCCAGCCTGAACTTCCCCCCAGGAGAGCTGAGCTAGCGCGTGGCTATTTCAAAGTCTGGGTCTCTCGAGCTTCTGAACTGGAGCCCCATCTCGGGTATGAATAATGGATCAAAGCTTCTCTTTGATACCAGGCCCCTCTCCCTTCTAACAGGCAGGATGCTGGCCTCGAACAGCACATCGGTAAACTTGGAAGGATCCTCCCCCCACAACTGCTCTCGAGGAACGATGCCAGGATTTTGGAGACTTTCTTGAACTTGAGCAGCAGTCCTGTCTTGCCATTGGCAAGGGGACTAGGGCCTGGGGAGAAGGGCACAGCAGAGGAGATGTTGCAATACGTTTTTTTTCTCCTGGTGATGGAGAGAACAGGGAAGACAATTAGGGGCTATTGAGAATTTGGGTCGGAAATTGTCCTTAAAGACACATCCTTTTCTGCTGTCACAGCTGCAGGTCATGTGGGATTTGGTGACAGAAAGGGCAAGTGCTTCCTACAAAGTCCTTGAATGATGGGTCGGTGGGCAGGAAGGAGGGGCAGCCCTTCTGTGAGGCCACCTGCTTGCTTCTGGGGATATTTACGCCAGAGGGTGGGAGCCCTCCCGCCATTGCTGTCAGTCTTTGCCACATGGCCCAGACTTCATCCTCACCCCCTGGACAGAAAGTTTCAGAGCCCATACCAGGTTCTCAGGCTTTCTTGCCCCCATGGGACTTGTTTTAGAGGCCCATCTGCAAGGATCTCAAGTATGGTCCAGCCCTCACTGCTATCTCTTAGCCTCAGCTGGGAGGGCTGAGGAGAACTGTGTCCAGCATTTTGCTCCTTGCTTTTTACTCCAGAAACTAAGAATGCCACTGTCCCTGTGGGGTCTGGGTTTCTAGGCCCGCACAGGGTGCCCAGATGGAGGCTTGGTGTAGGGAGTGGCTGTCTGAGGCACCACAGCTCCGTCCCCAATAGGACACAGGGCTTAGCTTCTGCGCGGAGAGGTCTGAAGCAAGGCCCCCGAGACCAACCTAGGGGACACAGCTGGCACTTACTCTTGCGCATCTTCCAAACCAGACTGTTTTTCTCCTGGGCTGAAGAGCAGGGACCATAGGCCAAGTCAGAGCCCTTGAGAGGAGGGGTCACTCAGCAGAATTTGTGAATGCTCTGGGATCCAGGACCTATGCCTTCCAACACGGGGCCCAGCAGTCACATGTGGCCCAACACGGGGCCCAGCAGTCACATGTGGCCCAACACGGGGGCCAGCAGTCACATGTGGCCCAACACGGGGGCCAGCAGTCACATGTGGCCATGTAGATCAAAAATTGGATTAATGAGACTAAATGAACAGTTAAGTCCCCTGCCCCTCAGCCACATATCAAGTGCTCAGCAGCCCTGTCAGAACAGTCATCAGCTGGAAGTTCTGGTCAACAGGCTGCTCCCCTTTCCCTTGCCTCGCGTCCTGACTTACAGCCCCGAGCCAAGACCTGGGCTACCATCCCCTTCTAGCCGACCCGACATGCAGAGTCTCCTCCAGAACCAGCATCCACACAGTCCCTGAGTGTCCCCAGGGGTCTGTCTGTCAGAACTGGCCTCCATAGGCCAGGCCATTTCCCCTCAATAAACTCGTGGGTAGAGGGAGCTGTGGGCAGGGGTGTCCAAAGAGCCTTGGATTTGACCTTGTCCTGTGGCTCATCCCAGAGGGGGAAGGAGATGTTGGCACAGCCTGACCACATCTCCGATGACCTCTGGCTGGGGCCCCGGGGGAGGCGCGCAGTCAGCCCAGCTGGGGATATGTCCCAACAAGAACAAGGTGTGCCATTCGCTTATCCTTCCTGGCCTCCCTGCTGCACTTCTGCCTTGCTTCCCCTTTGTAACCAGGCCAGCTGCTGGCTCCCTTATGAAACCTGCCCTCCTAGAGGCGTCCCAGTAGCCCCTCTCCTGCCCTTCTGGGTCAGCTGCATGAGCCGGGAAGCCATCTGACCCCCGGAGGGTTCATACCTACCAATCTCTCTGGGATCACATGGGGTTGGACCCTTCAGTCACAAAGAGCATTAATGTTCGTGGTTGTTCATTCCTCCAGGGGATGTTTGCCGGGGGCCACCTGTGTCCCCACAGGCAGAGATGTGCCAGAGCCCCCAGTCTGGAGAAGAAGTCCTGCATGAGCTCCAGTGCCCAACCCTTAGATGACGGATAGTCCAGAAAAACGTGCATCACCTGCGAGCTTCTGATGCTGCTTGGGAGCTGTGGGTCCACAATGTTGCTGCACAGAAAATCAGGGATTTTCTGGATCCTCTCTGCCCCTCGAAACTGCTGAGGCTTTTCTTGCTTGCATCCAGCAGCCGAGGATGTGCCCAGGAGGCACAGTCATGGGGGTGCAGCCAGTTGCTGGGTCGCAAGTCGCCCCACCATGTGAGGCTGAAGCCACTCGGGGTGGTGTCTGGAAAACCACCCCCCAAGGTTTGTAGTCATCCCTTCACTCTCTGAGTCTTTGCCCTGCCATTAGCATGGGGTGATAGTGGTAACCTTCCATGGCTGATATGGGACTTATACAAGTGGAGAGCAGCCAGGACATAGGAGGGAATGTAGGGCCGAAGGCTTTGTGGGCAGGGTGGCTGCAGCCTGGTATTTTGGCTCTGTCACTCGGTACAGCCTGGGTCACCTTGGGAAAGTCACCCAATGTCTCCAGGCCCAAGCAACAGTCTTCTGTTCCAGGGGCTTAGTGTAGGCACTAAGTGGAATCATGCATGTGAGACCCTCAGCATCGTGCCAAGAAAATGTGCCATGCTCAAGGAGGGGGTCGAAGCTGCAGTGACTCCTTCCTGTGTCCTTTTTCTTTTTCTTTCTTCTTTTCTCTTTTTGTGTATGATCACTCAGTTTGTTTTAAAGTCATGTTAACAGTGCTTTCTTGAGGCATAATCTACGTACTGCAAAATGCACGATTTTAAGTGAACAGTTAGTTGGATTTTGACAATTTCCTTTTACCCAAATCACGATATAGAACATTTTCATCACCCCAGAAGATTCCTCTCGCCCTTTGCAGTCGGCCTTCCCTCCCCGACCCCTGCAGGCAACTATTGATCTGACTTCCATCAGCACGGACTCTTTCTGTTCGTTCTCGAACTTCATATAAATGGAGTCGCCGTTTGTGCTGTGTTTTGTCTGGTTTCCTTCATTCTGTGTCATGGTTTTGAGATTCATCCAACTTGCATATGCACCAGCAATTTGTTCTTTTTTTTTTTTGGTCCTGAGTTGAATTCTTCTGCATGGATATACTACAGTTTGCCCATCCATTGTCTTGTCGATGAACATCGTTTGGGTCGTTTCCAGGGTTTTGCTGTTATGAATCAAGCTGCTGTGAACAGAAGTCCTTCTACTCATCTCTTGATGGACCTGGGCACTGTGGGATCTTCGCTATGCCCGGGAGTTGAATTGCTGGGTCTTAGGGCAGTTGGTTGAGTCATAGAAGAAACTGAGGAAGAGATTTCCAAAGTGGTCTGAATATTGACATGCCCACCAGTAATGGGCTTTTCTTCCAGTTGAGGCATGCCCTCACCACCCCGTGGCTGGTGGGTCTCTGGACTGTGGTCATTCTGCTGAGTGCATCGGGTTCTTCATGGCGGCTGAAACTTTCATGGGTCCCATGGCTAGCAATAGGGAGACATGTTTCCTGTGCTCATTATTGCTGCGGTTATTTTGTTTGTTCTGATATCTTACACGTTTGGAGGGAACTCCTGTCTCTTCATTCTTCATGTGTCAGAATCCTTTACAAACCCAGAGTCTGTGTTCTCTGTTTGACATACATATTGAAAACATTCTCAGTGTGTGGCTCATATCTCTGTTTTCTCAGTAGTGACCTTGGATGAAAGGAGAGCCTAAATTTGGAAAATAATCATTGGGTGTGGGGCATAAACAATGAATCTTGGAACACTGAGAAAATAAAATAAATTATTATAAGAAAAAAAAAGAAAAGAATTGGAGTTGGGGTGCCTGTGTGGTTCAGCTGGCTAAGCCACCAACTCTTGGTTTCGGCTCAGGTTGTGATTTCAGGGTCCTGGGTTGGAGTGCGGTGTTAGGCTCCACTCTGGGAGGGGAGTCTGCTTCTCCCCCTGCTGCCTTTCCCTCTGCTCCTCCCCCTGCTCTCTCTCGAATAAACAAATAAATCTTTTTTAAGAAAGAAAGAAACAGTTATTATTATTATTATTATTATTATTATTGGTAATGGGTAGTGTCTTAAAGGATTTTTGTGTACTCCAAATCATTAAGATCTTCTATGTTTTTCCTAGAAGTTTTGCAATTTGGGCTTTTACAATTAAGTTTATGATCTCAAATTAATTTTTGTGTATGACATAAGCTTGAGGTCAATTATTTCTTATTCCTATGTGGATATCCAGTTATTTTGGTAACATTTATTGAGAACATGTTCCTTTGCCATTGAACTGTGTGGGTGCCTTTAAAAAATTAGTACGCACACACACATATGCACACATACACACATTTGTACACACATCTAGAAACACACATATCTACACATACACGCTACACATTTCTGGGGTCACTGCTCTTTTTTGTTGATCGATGTATCTATTACTTGGCCATTACCATACTGCCTTAGTTACTGTAACTCTACAGTATGTTTGAAATAAAATAGAATCAATCCTCCAAATTTATTCTTTTTTTAAAGATACATATTAGCTATTTGTTCTTGGTCTTTTAAGTTTTTAGGTAAACTTTAAAATCAGCTTGTTAATCTCTATCAAAAAGCCTGCTGGAGATTTTGATTAGAATCACATTAAATCCATAGATAAATGGATGCTTGGTAATATAAGTTCTAACTGTGAGCTCTTGCCATTTATTTAGACTTTCTTTAATTTCTGTCAGCAATGGTACAAGTCTATTGTCAAGTTTACTGCTCTTGTAGAGGGTATTGTATCTAATTTTCCCATTGCTTGCTGTTAAGTGCGTAGAAACATCATTTACTTTATATATTAATCTGTATCCTGCAAGTTTGCTAAATTCACTTACTAATTTTAGTAATTTATGTTTGACTTTGGATCTCCATATGTAATTATTGTGTGGGCATCAAGACAGCTTACCAATCATTATGCCTTTGCTTTCTGGATTATTGCTTGGGAAGTATTTGCTTCTTTTCCCCTCACTGTGAGTACAGGGTCCCTATCTACCCTATTAAAGTTAGGCTTGGCCATGAAGCTCACTTTGACTGAAGGAAAGTGGCTGACAATGCGAGGTGAGGGCTTCCGTACGTTGTGGAGTCTGGCCACTTGTGTTTGAGGGATCCCCGCGGGATGAGCGTCCCCCACAGCCGGGGCCTGGGGGTGAACCCATGTGTCTGCATTTGCGCTGCACCCTGAGCCTGAGGTCAGTGCATCCACCCGACTCAGCTAAACCAGCCGACCTAGGAAACCGGGAGCGGCCCATGCGCGGGGAAGGCTGTACACCTCTAAGCTGAGGTAGTGCGCGGTCTGCAGCTCTGCCGCGGACACTGCTAAGGTAGCCCTCAAGCTCTGAGCCTTCCGTCGGATGCTCAGATGCACGCCTCTGTGGGTCCGCCTGGAGGACAGAAATGTCAGTCTGCAAATTCCTAGGTCAGATTATCAAGGCAGAGAGTGCCTACGAAGACAAGAGCTATACACAAAGCCATGCAATGTGGGGGAGCTGAGGGAAATTCAGCAAAGGGGACCTCTTGGGCAGCAGGTGAGTTACGGGAAGTCAAGCACATTGAGGGTTTGCACGCTCAAAGAAGGAATTATCTCAGAAAGGAAGAAGCACACGGCTGTGTGGAAACAGAGACCGACCAGTGAGGACACGTGGAGGGGGTTGCTCAGAAGTGGCTTTAACAAGGGTCCACGTGGGCAGAAGCTCAATGGCAGGGAGAGGAGTGGTGGAGTTCCCAGAGCCGGAGAGGGCCCCGGGTGAGCCTGGAGGGGGCTGTGGACCGGGGGCAGCTGGAGTAGGGTGTCCGTGTCAGGGATTTGTCTCTTTGGCCCTGAGATAGAAGAGAGGGTGCAGAGTGCGGAAGCTGCTGTCGCTTTCCCGCAGGGCTGGTGGCTGCCTTCTGTGGTGCGGCTTCTCGGCTGGTCCCCGGGGCTGGCGGGTCAGAGTCCTGCCGTGTATGTGCTCTGGCCGCTGTCTGTGTGCATCCTCAGTGCCTCCACCGTGTTAAATTGTGTCCAGAGGTTGAGACAAATGAGAAAAGAGAACTGGCAGCATGTAGGGGGCTGAGGAGCCTGGCGAGGCAGCGGAGGGGAGAACTAGGGGAGACGGGGAACATGGGATATGGGGAGCTTTGCTGAGAAAGCGGGGAGAGCAAGGGGGCTATAGTGAGACAGAAACATGCCGTCAAGGGGTTTGCATTTTTGTGATCACTGTTTCAGGACAAGGCTTTCAAGACAGGCTTGTAGGCAGATGGGAACCCTCCCCTGGGGATAGCAGATTGATGAGACAACAGAGATGCGGGCTCCAGGGTGTTGGGGGGCCCTAAAGTGGGTAGAATTTTGTTCCCTCAAAATTCCTGCTTACTGGGAATTTCAGAATATTACCTTATTTAGAAATAGCGTCTTCAAAGATATCATTAGTTAAAGATCTCAAGATGAAATCATACTGGTTTAGGCCGGTCCCTATTCCAGTGAATGCTGTCCTTCCGCACTGCTGGCCATGTGGCCTGGGGGCGGAGACGAGGTGCTGTGTCTACAGCGGAGCAACCTCAAAGATGGCAAGCAAGAGGCCTGGAACTCCCAGAAGGAGCCAACTCTGCCCCTGCCCGCGGGTCTCAGAGCCCTGGGCCCCTGACCTGGGAGACAACCAAGTTCTATTGTTTTGAGCCCCTTGGTTTGTGGTCGTTCTCTTGGTCGCCCTGTTCTGTCCCTGCCCACGTCCACACGTGGCGCAGGTGAGAAGGACAGATGGGGGCCGTCTTTCTGCCCTTACTCACAGCTCTGCCTGGTGTCCTGGGGAGGTGGGGGAGGAGCTGAGGCCCACTCTGGGCTCTCTCTTTCAGGTCCTTCTGCCGCTGGGCCATGCAGAGCCTGGCCGGTGGATCGTGGGGCCGCCTGGGCAGACGGAACTGCAGGAGTGTGAGCGAGTCCCTGTGTTCCCAGGTCTCGTCTTCCTTCTCAGTCACCTGGAACAGCTCAGTCCCAGCCCCCCTCAGGACCCGGTCCACACACTGCTCCTCATTGGTCCCCCAAACGTAGCACTAAAGCGGGGTCTGCTGCTCGGAGCAGGAGGAAAGTCCTAACGAGTGCAGCGTGGACCATCCTGTGGGGGGACAGGCCTGACACTGGGGGTGGGACAATGAGGGCAGGCTTGGGAGGGACTCCCCATCCCTCCCATTCTTCTCTCTGTTCACTCCAGTCACTGTTCACTCCCCATGCTGTGACCTGTCCCTGGACCCCATTCTCCAGGCTTCAACTCCAGCAGCTTCTCCCTCCTAAAAACTCCTTCTCCTTTACTCGGCCCATTTCCTTTCTTTAAGGTCTAGCTGGGCCCACATCGTGCTGGGCCCCCTTTCTGTTGGACCGCACCCCAAAGGCCACTGGGGTGCCCGCTGTATGCATCCCGTCCGTCTCTGGTTTCTCATTCACTGGAGGCACTTTCAGAAAAGATTCTCAAGCCACTTCTTCTGTGTGGCGTCGGTGAGATCGCTGAGGACTTACTGAGTCTGGGACTGTGGCACAGGTTTCCTCAGGATCCTCATGGAACCCTGCTTCTCCTTAGCCTCTGCCACGTCTGATGTGCCATGGGCGCCCGTAAGTGCCCACGAATGCCCACAACATCCACAAATGCCCATGGATATCTGCAAAACACAAGCTTGCCTGAATGTTCATGCAGTTTCATGTGTCAGCACTCTGAAGATGTACAGAGCTTCTCTTATGGGCAAATCAGCTTTTGAAACGGAATTAGAAATAATTCTGCGTGTTCGGGCTGGTCCGGTAATCAACACTACATGGGGGACTTTGACTCTAATAAAATCCACAGCGTAGGCTCTTCCCACATCATTTTTCTCCATGATTGCTCTCACAGCTGCTGAGGAGGAAGAACGGATGGTGTTAATTTCCCGGAAATTGTCTGCAACCTCAGGGCTTTGGTTTGCAGGCCCCAGCACCCGCCCCCCCCAAGACTCAGTCATGTTTGGGGCATACCACCAAGTGGAAAGAAGATCTGCAGCACAACCACATACAAAGCACGAAGTCTCCACCAGTGAGGGGTTAGGTGGGCTGGGACGCACCTGCTCATGGGTGTTGGCGGCCACGGTTTCCCATTCTTCTTTGTTTTTCTATGTCTCTGGAGCAGGGATGCGACCCCGTAAGCCAAGAATTCATCCAGCTAACAGGTATCCATGGATGATCTCATGGAGATTGGTCGTCTTGGTGGGTTTAGATCTGGGAGGGTTTCTGGAATGCGGGATTTGCAGAGCTCAAGTGGGAGAGTCCCAGGTGAGCTGGGCAAGTCGCCCGCTCTGAGAGGCCTGCCGCTGTGCTGGGTTCTGGGGTTGCCGTGGGTGGACAGTGGGAAGCCTATAGGGAAGCAGTAAGAGCAGGTGGCTATTGACTTACAGTTGTCATCGGAGCACGCAGAAGCCGATTTGCACCGGGACCGTGTAACAGGGAACTGTCCCGTTTGGGCTCGGAGAGGGTTTCCTACTGACCCACGAAGCCAGGGGTTCCTACAGTGCCTAGGGTCCTTGTGCGTCCCTGTGTCTGGGCATGCATGTGTCCAAGCACGGAGCGTCTCTTGGGATGCACCCGGATTCTGCAGAGGCGAGTGGTTCCATCGCTCTGCCCTGGAAGGTGGGGGGAGGAGGGGCAGCCAAGTGCTGTGTGCAGCTCCACCTTCCCTGCCGCTGGGCCTGGGAGCCTGCAGGGTGTGCCTGGTCCTCTCTCACTCTGCTGGGGGATGGGTACGGGGGAGGCCGCATTTACCCTGCAGACCCAGTGGCTCCTTACCGCGGCCTCACAGCTAGCCCGGCCTTCCCGTAATATCTGCCTGGGTCTCTCTCAGTTGATTTCTTTCAGCCCTGGGTCAGGGAAAGGGGTTTGTTTATTGGCTCTTGAAAACCCTCACATGGAAAAAAACAAAAGCCCAACATGCAGACTATATTTTGTTTCTAATCATAGCCTGCATCTGAGCTCAGAGACCCAGGTGAAGCTGGGGCTGG
>PITA01011153.1:44284-68299 GCA_004023965.1 Spilogale gracilis | reverse complement strand
TTTAGCATTAGCTTTCTAGCTCTAGCTCTCTAGCTCTGGCTTTGGTCCTCTTGCTTTGCTTCTGTCTCTTCTTCTGTCTCTCTTGCTGTTTGCTGGCTCTCTTGCTGCCTCTGCCTTTGTCTCTCTCCACTGACAGGGGCCCCAGTCTTTTATTATTCAAAAGTGAGGAAGTTGCGGTGGCGCCTGGGTGGCTCAGTTGGTTAAGCGACTGCCTTCAGGGTCATGATCCCGGAGACCCGAGATCGAGCCCCACATCGGGCTTTCTGCTCGGCGGGAAGCCTGCTTCTCCCTCTCTCACTCCCCCTGCTTGTGTTCCCTCTCTGGCTGTGTTTCTCTCTGTCAAATAAATAAAATCTTTAAAAAAAAAAAGTGAGGAAGTTGGGTGGTGCAGTTAAATCTTTAACTGCTTTTGCACCCGCCCTAGAGACAGGATTAGTATTGTTACTGCAGGGTACAGAGTGATTGCTTAAACTCACAGAAGTTGAGACCACTGAGGCACAGAGATCAAGAAACACAGATAAGAGATACAGAGATATGATTACTGGGAGGAGGATTAAATGGAACTATATGTCTTGAATAAGCACACAAAGGACATATTGCCCTGACCCACAGGGTATGTGGCTTTTCGGATTCTAGGTGGGGAAAGCCCAGAGGGGCTTTCATTCACATTCACAGGTACCTCCACCAAAGTTTCCGGTGGCTTGGGCATGGCGGGAGGGGCGGATCACCCACGTCCCCGACAGACAGACAGACAGATGGCAACCATGTGCTGCTTCTTAGAATGAACTTTTCTTTAAATTTAAGTAATTAACTTAAATATTTGCAGGAAAGGAAGGTTGCAAATACAACCTTGCCAATACTTTTCACAGGACATTAGACTTCTGCAGACCAATTGACAAGATTCAGGGCCAAATCTTGCCCTCGGTTTGCTTTTATATAGACTCAAGAGCCAAGAATGGTTTTTGAGTTCGTCAAAGCTTTAAGAATATGTAGTAGACACCATATGTGTCCCTACACAGCTTAAATACTCGCTGTCTAGCCCTTTCAGGAAAAACGATGCATATCCCTGGACAAGAAGATCATTTTCCCAAAATGATGGGGCTCTCACTGCATCCCCTGGGGCCTCTCATGTTCCCATCCCATTCCTCTGGGGGTCAAGTCCTTCTGCTTTGCTGGACCGATGGGGTCGGCATCCTCATGGATGTGAACTCCCATCACCTTGATGGCTTTTCTCTGCCTTAGGTGTAATCCACTCTGCTGCACTGGGTCCCCAGCTGGCCGTCGACAGCTATCCCACACCTGCAGCAGCTTTCCTGGACTTGGCAGGTAGGCTGTGCAATTATCAGCATTGCTGAAGGAATCCTGGCCACCTTGGACCCAGGAGAAGCACTGCACCAACAAAAGTGCAAGGATTCACACTGAACAGGAAGGATATCTGATGGCGGCTACTTCTACGGTGGGTCATAATTCGTGGTAGTGATTATTTTTGTGGTATTTGCTTCCCCACACATGGTTTTGGCTTTAGGCAGGGGAATATGGACACCTGAATATTTGGAAGCTCCTACAACTGGTCCCTCCAGACATCAGCGTGGAAGATATCATTACAGATGACCACTCCCAGAGGAAAGATGGAGAAAGAAAGTCAGCAATGTCTTCCTCCAAATCGGATGAAGCGAGGTCTGTTGGCAAAGCACAGCACCGAGCTAGCAGAGGGACCCTCATGGCAGACGATGGCATGCTGGCTCAGGTAGCAGCTTTCCGGAGATCAAAGGTTCAGGTTTGGAAATAAAGAAGAGAATCCAGTTGCCAGCATTCGTGGGGCCGAGACCCTCAATGCTTTCATGAACACAAAATCAGAGCACCCATCTTGTCGTTAGCACACTTGCCGTGAGGCATTCCAAGTCCTGCTTTCTCTGGGCTTTGTCTTCCTCATCTGTGAAGTGGGATAATCCCATTTTCTTCCAGGGGTCCTTTCAGAACCCAAGGAGAAGGTTCACAACCCCCCAGGTCAGTGCTCCGTGAACATTAACTCCGTCCGGGGAACAAAGTCCAAGAGCCATGACTCTGGATTTCCAAGTTCTATGTCACCGGATCACCCCTGAGGCCTTGGCTGTAAGACGGTGTGCACCCAACTGTAGCTGAATTGGGAGCTAATTCAGCATTGCTTGCAAGTCGATGGAGGACCTGTTTAATTAAGCTTTGAACTCGATCAGGACAGATCCTCAGCAGGACCTCCAGGAGTGGTGGGAATGGGCTTGGCCTGCAGGCTGCAGACCCTTGAGGTTGAACCGCAGGGTGTGAGCAAGGGGGAACCTGTCGGTGCTGATTACTTGGGGTCTAGGACTGGCCTTCCGGGGAGTGATAAAGCTCCCCCTTCCTGAAGTAGAGAAAAAGAGCTTCCCTCTGATTCTTGTCTGCCAAACAATGGCGAGGTCTTTCGGGCAG
Source organism: Spilogale gracilis (assembly GCA_004023965.1). Classification (NCBI taxonomy): domain Eukaryota; kingdom Metazoa; phylum Chordata; class Mammalia; order Carnivora; family Mephitidae; genus Spilogale; species Spilogale gracilis. Next base: position 65,854 of record PITA01011153.1, on the reverse strand, counting down.
GATAATATGTTATTTGAATAGTTGAGCCATTTAAGCAGGCAAAAGAGATACCCCAAATTCCCAAGACAGCAGAATGTTCACAAGTATTGACAAAGCATCCTAGACAAAATCAGGAAGGAAAAGGGGGTTCCCCCTGGCCCCATACTTCTGGAGCAGAAAGTTCCCTCTTCTGGTGTTTGGATTGTGGGACAGGGAGCAAGCACCCAGTTTCCGGATGGTCTTTCTGGGAAGAGGCAAGAGAACTTGCCCTCTGGTGTGTCTATGCATCAACACACACATACACACACAAACCCCTCTGAAGTGACCCTGAAAACACAATGACTAAAGAAATGAATTGATTTGGATTGGAGGAAATAAACATGAAAGACATTGTAGCAAAAAGGGGCTGTGTTCCACTCAGTATCCATTCTCATCTTTTTCTCTAGTAACAATGTTTTGGTGAGTGGGGTGGGGAAAGAGGACCCCACTAATAGACTGAACTTCTCAGTCTCCCTTGCAGCTAGGGGTGATCCAGTGACCCAGTCTTAGCACAGACCTTCTCGAAGCGTGCTGCCCAGACCAGCAGCTGCAGCATTGCCTGGGAACTTTAGAAATGCAGATTCTTGGGTCTCATCCCACACATGGTTGAGTCAGAAACTCTGGGGGTGGAGCCCATCTCTCCAGGTGATCCTGATGCTGCTCAAAGCTTGAGAAGAGTTCTAGTCCAAATGTAAGTATAAATATTACATGGCACTTTAGGAAATCTGCATTGTGGGAGCTGGACTCGGTTCTTTTTGTCCTTTATCAAGCTTTCTGGAATGCAGATACAATGGCTGGAACATGAGCAGCCATCTTGGACTATGAGACAAACCCAGAAATTACAACTGCTCCCTGGGTATGGTGGTTAGAGAGATAGAAGAAGCCTAAATCTCCACTAAGGAGTGGCCCTGGACTTAGGTATGTGAGATAAACTTCCTTTATGTTGTAGCTCTTGGTTTTGAGAGTTTTCTGTTAAACTCAGGCAAACCTATGGCTGACTCATGTAGATATTCCTTTTTATGCTTAGGCCAATGCACAAAGAATGCTGCATGCCATACTGGCCGGCAACATTTCTAGTGTGGTGACCACGAGAAGGCCTGGGTGCTAGCTGGTGGCCTGCCCTGGGAAAGGGTGTTGGCTGGGAGAGGTGTTCTGAGAGCCGGCCTCCAGCAGAGACTGACAATTCACCTTAATTTGCAAAAAGCAAAAATAAATAAATAAATAAAGACTCCAAAAGGGCACTAATTTTCCCAAATCAAGGTATCCTAGTTAAAATAATGCCCGGACACCCAGGAACCAACTGGAATTCTAATCCGTGAGGGTGCTTGAAATGAAGGTTCTGGATTCAGGGCAGAGGAGTCCAGAGAAGGGCGGTCAGGTTCACAAACTGGCTTTGTTAGGTGCCACCAACAATTTACATAATCCTGTGATTAAGAATGTCTTCTGTACACACAAGGGTCTTGCTCCAAATTGCACCCAGTGACGAGATTTTCCCCCTCATCAGGCGAGTGCAGACACCCAGCTCCACTGCAGGGCTCGGTCTGATGAGCTTTCTCATCAGGAAGGGAAGGGGAACCTTACAGGGCCAGCTAGGACCCGCCGCCTCCTCCCTGCCTATTTCCTAACCAATTGATCCCCCAGAGTTCCACATGATGTTCTGCTAAAACTGATTTTGAGCATGCTCTGGGAGACACCGTGGGGAAGGCACAGCTGATGGGGACATGGAGGCTAGCACAACTTGAAGCCATCTGGGTCCTCTGGGAGCAGCCAGGGCCAGGAGGTGGAGGGGCCGGGAGGGGACCCGGGATAGTCCTCACGAAGCGGCAGGACCTCCTCCCCCAGGAAAGTGCCCGCCCTCCATGTGTGGCCGTACTCAATTAAACTTCCTCCTCTGTCTCAGTTCCCCTGCAGTTCCTTCCAGAAATCTTAACACGCTGCGATAGGGCACCAAGTAGGGTCTGCGTCCGAAGGCAGGAAGCCTCCCAGCCCCTGTCCCAGGGCAGAGAGCAGTGAGCGTGCTGGGGCTGAGCAGGAAGAGCCTGTAGGGGCCAGGATCCTCAGCCAGGCTATTTACAGGGTGCCTGTGAGGCCAGGGGGCACACATTCAGCATCATAGAGAGTTTGGGTGTAGTCTGTGAGGTTTTAGGGCTGCTGCTGCAAGTGCCACACACGGGGAGCTCAGACCACAAGAACGTGCTCTCTGACCGGCCGGCAGTGCGGCGGGGGATCCTGCCTCCCCTCCCACCTCTGCCTCCACAGCCACGGGCACCGTCCATGTGCATCTGCAACTGGGTGTTCCTTCCCCTGAGGACACAGGTCATCATGGACAGGAGCCCACCCCAGTGACTTCATTTTGAATTTATGACACCGGCGCAGACCCCATTCCCAATAAGGGCATATTTTCTGGGCACTGAGGGTCAGGACTTCCACCATCTCCTTCTGGGGGCATACATCCCCAGGATACCTCTCCATCCTCTGCAGAAAATGTCCATGTGGATCCTTGCCACGGTTGATCTTCAATATGGCCAAGTATTATTATTGCCACAGTGGGGGAAACTGAGGCCCAGGGGACTTACACTCAAACCCTCCTGCCTCTGACAACCAATGCCCCATCCCTGAGCTCCTTCTTTTATGCAAACAGCCCCTCTGAGCCAACACAGAACCACTGCTTCCGGTGGTGAAATACCAAGCCCACTGCGGCCGCGTCACGGTTCTGAGTCCCTCCAGGCTGCTCCCAGCACCTCTATGTGTCCTGATCTAGCCCCTCCCCCTGACAACCCGAGGAGGCAGGTACTCTGATGCGCCTCGTAAGGTGGGAAATGGGGCTGCGAGAAGGGAGGGCTGCTGCCCAGGAAGGCACAGTGACACCTGTCTCACTACAAATACTGAGAAGTGACTTATAAAAAGCAAATGCATACATTAAACTTTTCAGGAAAGTGCCTTAGAAACTCCATTATTTATAAATAGCATGTATAAATATAATTATATATGGAGATAGAATTCAGACACCCCGCCCCTCACAGGCAGCAGGCAGACCATCAGCCTCCTCTAGTTCCCAAACATTTTCCTCACCCCAAAAGGAACCCCGCTTCCCCTCGCTTTCCCCTCCTCAGCACAGCTGGGATCACACACAGCACGTGGTCTTCTGTGACCGGCTTCTCTCACTGACTGCCACCTTTTCGAGGGTCGTCTGTGTTGTCATGCCATCGTGCATGTCAGACGACCCTCCCCTTCATGCCAATAACATCCCAGGGCGTGGCTGGAGCCTGGTTTGTGAATCTGTTCCCATCCTGATGGACATCGGGGCCGTTATGAGGCCACTGCCGGGGAGGACTGAAGCACACGCTTTATGTGGGACAAGGTTTGCCTCTGCACCTGGGGTGTGGGGTGCAAAGCTCCTTCTCAGGACCAGGTGACTGGCTGCACTCTTCCCTGGGACTAAGAATGTTTAACTCTTCTGCCCTCAAGCAGCCAGCGGGAGCTGGAGGGTTTGTGGATCCCTTTCCTCCTGGAACCCTTTCCTGAGCCCCGTGTGACTCCCATCTTTCCTCTGGGCAGAGGAAAGTCGTTTGGGGAGGTCACATGGCCAATCAGCTGAGGCAGTAAGATGGGCCGTGCCCCGTGGCCATGGCTGGGAGGGCAGACGCTGAGCAGCAGGTGGGGGATGGGGGCTCATCCTGGGGTGCCCCTTCCCCGCCCCGACAGGCACGTGGGCAGCAGCTCCCTGGTTCTTCCGTGAATGCAGCCTCTTGTGCCTCAGAACGCCATGTCCCGAGCCCGAACGTTCCTAGACGGTGTGTCATTAATTACCGCCCCCGCCTACGGCTGCCTTTCCAACTGCATCTTAATGAGCGACCCCTCCTCGCTGACCCTTTGTCAGTACAGGCGTTCTTTGTGGTGGCCCGTGTCCCTTCCGAGTTCTGAAGCACGGATCAATGGGGTGTTGTGAAGCGAACTTGTCTCACTTCCCATCTCGGGGGACAGGAAAGCACCCTTGTGTGTGATATGCACGCTCTGCTCCTGGCACAGACCCCACCCCGCAGCCAACAAGGGCCCCCTTTGATGTGCGGGGAGGATGGTGCTGACTTCAAGCCTTAGCTAACCTACACGGTTGGGCCATATTTCAAGACAGCCTTGTCTCCACTCAGCACACAGGGCTAGCCCCTCAAAGCTGAATGAGATCATGTCCCTGCTCTGCTCCAACCTCCCCCTGCTTCCCATCTTCTTTGGAGTGAAAGCCAAAGTCACCGGGACAGATGTGGACCCCTGGCCCCTCCTTGCCTCCCTCTTCGTCCTCTCTCCCACCCACATGCTCTCCCGCCACTAGGCCTCTTCTGTGCCTTGAATGCGACCAAGTCCTCGCATGTGCTGTTCCTTCTGCCCGGAATGCCTTCCCCCAAGATGTCTGCACAGCTCCATTCTTGCCTCCCCGGGGTCTTTGTTCAACGGCAACCTCCCTACCCACCCCCATTCCCTGCTGGGGTCCCCAGGGCTCTGTCCAAGAGAGAGTCTGCCTCCCTGAATTGGCCTCCAAGGACCCAGGCATCTGGGTTTTCAACATGGACAGCTGTGCTAAGCCCATCAGTCACAGAAGGTAACAAGGCTTGTTCCTGAACTACCGCAGGCCCGCGTCCCTGCCAGCACTTACCCTGGGGAGAAACAGACTCACAATAGTAAACCGTTTAGCAGATCAATCCTAGAGAGTAGCAACTTGTCTCCAACAGTAGCTGAGAGCGAATTCCCCTCCCTCCCCGAGGACGCATGCTAACAGCTCTGCGGGCTGGTGGGAACAGACGAGTAATTCTGGGTTCTGTCTCTACGGGGAAGCCCACCTCCCACCTCATTTACTTCCAATTCATTCACGGGACACACAGGGATGCAGGCATCCAAATTCACTTACCCATTCCAATTCCAATCCAATGTACTTTCAGTACAAGATGGAGAGTCCATTCCAGAACCCTCATTCAAAACAAGAAAACAATTCAATTTAAGAAGGCGAGCGGCTCCGTAAGGTCCAGTGCTCTAACTGAGTTATTAAATGGGACCGTCCCTTGGGATGGCACGTGGAATATGTGACATCAACCTCCCCGAGAAAGGTCATGTTTTTACAACGGACCGAGAATGGAGGCAGTTGAGAAACACAGACTTCATTTACACACACCGTGTACATCCTGCCCTGCGGTGTCTCCGTTTCCTGAGCTCCCAGGAAGAGCATGTGTCCCAGACCCCTTGCAGCCAACACAATATGAGGACAGTGACGCATGTCCCTTCTGGGTTGAGGTGGGGAAGAGTCAGGGTGCCCACTCTTTGCTAGGTGACATGGGTGGTGTGGGGCAAATCCCTGAGTCACCAGATAGAGGACAGCCCAGCATGACCCCATGGGCTTTAGGGGGCTGGGATCAGCAAGCCAGCCCTGCCGACTTGCTGATTCCAGTGTCCACTGTGGGAGGCAGTGGGACACACGCTGTCGGGTCATCCCGAGAAGCCAGGTGCGCGGTGCACCTGGGCAGAAGGCAGGTCACCAGCTGACCCACCCACGCTTGAGCACGATGGATGGAACTAAAGGGCTGCCCCCTGCCAGCGGCTCTGGATTTTCAGAAGGAACCACAGGCCCAGAGAGTTCCTGCCACCCTGCGCCCCACTCATCCAGCCATAGCTGTTGGCACAAGAGACTGATTTCCTCTTGAACGCTGCCCGCCCGGGCCTCTCACCAGCCCCCCGGGTCCTACGTGGCCATCATTATGGATCAACCACGGAGCGTCTGCACATAAACCGTGGATGAAGCCACGTCTAGTGTCAGGCGCCGGCGACACACAGCGTGGATTCATTCACACGACCACACTGGCCACGGCGCGCACCAGGCTCCGAGCAGAATGGCATTTGGTCCCCGGAGACTGCTGATTACTCCAGGGCCCTTCTGAGATGAGACATGCCTGCTGTAAAATTTAACCATTTTTACCCGGATACTTTGATGACTTTTAGAGACATCACCTAGTGAAGAACCAAGGCCAGGGTGTGCGTTAGCTCACTCCCATCTCCCGAAGCTTCTGCGTGCCATTTGCAATCAACCTCTCCTCCAACATCAGGCCCCATCAGGAAAACAGTGATTGGATTGCTGTCTCTACAGTTTGGCCTTTTTTTTTTTTTTTTTTTTTTTTAAATTATATTTATTTGACAGAGAGAAACACAGCCAGAGAGGGAACACAAGCAGTGGGAGTGAGAGAGGGAGAAGCAGGCTTCCTGCCGAGCAGGGAGCCTGATGTGGGACTCGATCCTGGGTCTCCAGGGTCATGACCTGAGCCGAAGGCAGTCGCTTAACCAACTGAGCCACCCAGGCGCCCCCAGTTTGGCCTTTTTTAAAAGAAATTCCACACACAGACTCCTACAGTATGCCGTGTTTTGGTGCTTGGCTTCTTTTCTTCCAGTTTTTGGGCACACTGCTACATTTCCCTTTTTTACTTCCAGGCAGTGTCCTGGTGCCCAGCTACCCTTCCCTGAGTCACACCTGGCCCAGCTGAGGGATATTTGCATAGATTCCAGTTTCTTTGCATCAGGACCCCTGCCTACCGGTCTCCACGTGGGCAGGTGCTTTCCAGTCTGCAGACACCCAGGGGTCGAATCATGAGCTCGTGAACATAGGAGTGAGCTGCCATGCTCTCCTCCAATGGGTGCTTCTCATTTCACACCCACACTTCTTACACGCACACTGCCTCAGTTTCCCTACATCTACGCCAGCACAGGGCATCCCCCTTGTTTCTGTTTTAGCTATTCCCCTGAGTGCAAGGCACGATTTCATCGTGCTTTAGATCACATTTTCCCATGACTGATAACACGGAGTACTGGAATTCTCCTAAGACTTCAGATTAAAATAAATGACTATGGCTAGGCCTTGGCTCAAATTCATCGAGCCATTGCTCCAACATTATCATATTTAGTCTTTAGGATGTGGGGAAAAAACAGGTAACAGGACCACAGGGAGGCATGTTGGCCCATCACACACACAAAAAAAATACAGGAAGAAGGCAGGAAGGAAGGAAGGAGAAGAAAGAAAGAGGAAAGAAAGAAAAAAGAGAGAGAGAGAGAGAGAAGGAAGGAAGGAAGGAAGGGGGAAGGCAGGAAGGCAGGAAGGAAGGAAGAGGGAAGACAGGAGGCAGGAAGGAAGGAAGGAAAATCTGAAGAAAATGAAAATAGTAAGTGGGAATTGATGGTACACACCTAAAAATCACATTTTATGTGGCCAAACATTTAAATTCATTATCGACATATATATAATTAGAAGTATCTCACAATGCACTCTCTCACGTTTCCTTGTTAAACTGGGATTTCACAAAGATATGTGCCACTCGTCTACACCCATGGAGTCAGCATTTGAATAATGAGATTTTTAGGACACCAGGTGCAGGCTGGGCAGGTGGTGGGTGGGACACGTGCATTGCTGGGTGGGCTCTCTGTCCCCGCTGAGCTGGCTCCTCACTGAGGTTTCGTTACCTCCTCCTTAATTGTTCAGGGAGCATCTGCTCGGGAGTCTAGGCGAGTCCCCGGGAAAGTGAGGTCCACACCAAAGGACACGCACCCAGACAGCCCCTGCAGAGAGGCTCCCTGGCTGCCTTGAGACAAACGCAAACCTTTTGCAAATGAGTGGAGGAATTTTCCAGTGTCCTCTACTTGGGCCCAGCTTTGCAGATTTCATTGGGAGCAGCATACGCGGTAATCTGGTGGCAAAACCCATCCCACGCGGCATTCTGACATCGCGGACAGATAGGAGCCCGGGGAGAAAGAGAATCTTGCCTCTCTCAAGTAGAATCTTGCCTCTCTCTTTCAATCTAGAGAACTAGATTGTCTCTGGCAGGGCTGTTCTGGCAAATGCTATAAGGAGTCTTCTCTGGGGGTCCAGCAGAGATGATCCCAATATGAAGGACTGGTGTGGTCTTTGGAGATGGGGTGCATATGGCTCCCTGTTTGTAAAGTGCTCTATGGAATGCAGGTGGGGGTGTGGGAAGGACAACAGCACAACCCACCCCCCGACTGAAACCCACCCCTGCCACATACTAGCTGTGTGTCCTTCGCAAATTACTAAACCTCTCGGTGCCTCACCTTCCTTATCTTTACAAAAGGGGAGACACGCGTTTTCTTGGTTATCTCGTCTGCGTTTCCTGTGGCTGCTGTCACAGAGCCTCACGCACTGAGGGCTTTCAACAACAGCAAAGTCCTCTCTCACACCTGGGGCCTGGAAGTCTGACATCTAGGGATCTGGGGGGCCATGCCCCCTCCAAAGACCCGCAGGGGTGGTCACATGCCTGGCGCTTCCTGGCTTGCAGCAGCCTCACCAAATCCCTTCTTCTGTCTTCACACGGTGTCTTCTCTCTGTGCCTCTGTGCCTTCTCCCTTTCAGTCTCTGATGAGGACATCCTCATGGATTTAGGGCCCTCTGCATGCACCATGAGCTCTTATTGCCCCTTGTCCCTTAATCCCACAGGCAAAGACCCTGGCATCAGGGGGATGCTCAGAGACTATGTTTGCCGCTGTTGGTTGAGAGTTGCTGAAGAAGATGCTGGTTTGGATGGGCAGCATGTCTGCGTGGGGACGATGGCTCAAGGAAAGGTCTGAAGGCTGGCACTGGTCATGTGGGGGGCATCCAGCATGTCAGCCAGGCTGCTGCCGGAATGTGGGGGCGGGCACACGGGTGGCAGGGGTCAGGACGCGGTTGTCTCTAGAGCCTGCCTTCCCACGAGGGACTGTTTCCAGCCTCCCTGAGGGAGCCCTCTGTGTGTTTCTTGAAGCCCCTTCACCCTTATCTCAGAGAGGTGTGCTATTTGCAGTATTGAAGTAGGCTCCAGAACTCTTTCAAAAAACCTGGCCTTTTGAGGTACAGCTCACTCTCCATACCACTCATCCACTTAAAATGCATAATCCAGTGGCGGCTAATAGATTCACAGGGCCCTGCATCCATGCCCACAGTCAGTTTTAGACCATTTCTCCTACCCCAAAAGAAATCTGCTATCCCCTAGCTGTCACCCCCTCATTCCTCACAGTTCTGGGCAGCCACAGAGTCATTTTATATCTCTGCCTTTTCCAGTAAACAATCTCTGCTCCTAAACCAACAAAACGGTCTTGAAATAAGTGCAGTGGACCATATACACCCTGTTTACAACCCAAAGTCAATTTGGGAGGAAGAGTGACCCACTGATCCTGGTTTACTCAGATTATCTCAGTTTTAAAACTGAAATCTCTATGTCCAGGGACCTGCCTCCAACCCTGGCAAACTGGGATGGTGGGCCACGTATTGGACAGCCACAGTCTGTGTTTACGAGGTGCCCATGCCTGAAATATTGGGGTTGCTCACACTTGGGAACTACTCTGAGTGGACGTACGGGCACAAGGAAGGAAAGAAATCAATCTTTATAATTTACTCACACAACCATTTGGATCAAAGAATGATTCTCTTTCTCCAACTTCCTTATTCAGCATATCTGACTTTCAGCTGTTGTCAAAGATGATCTCATCACTATTACCGTGACCGTCACCACCACTATATCATGACCACTACCATAATGGTCATCCTCATCACCATCACTATCATCACATCACCCCAACCAACACCACCATCATCACCATCATCACCATCATCATCACCATCATCATCACCATCATCATCACCATCATCACCATCACCATCATCACCATCATCACCATCACCATCATCACCATCACCATCATCATCATCACCATCATCACCATCATCATCATCACCATCATCACCACCACCATCATCACCATCATCATCATCACCATCATCATCATCATCATCATCATCACCATCATCATCACCATATCACCATCATCATCACCATCATCACCATCATCACCACCACCATCACCATCATCACCATCACCACCACCATCATCATCATCATCATCACCGCCATCACCACCACCATCATCACCAACACCATCACCGTCATCATCATCATCACCATCATCACCATCACCATCTTCACCTTCCTCATTACCATCATCACCACCAACATCATCATCACCATAATCATTACCATCATCACCACTATCATCATCATCATCATCATAACCATTACCATCATCACCACTATCATCATCATCATCATCATAACCATTACCATCATCACCACTATCATCATCATCATCACCATCATCACCATCACCACCACCATCACCACCACCATCACTGTCATCATCACCATCACCATCATCATCACCATCATCACCATCATCACCGTCATCATCACCATCATCACCATCATCACCATCATCACCACCACCATCATCATCATCATTATCATCATCACCACCATCATCATCACCATCATCACCATCATTAATGTTATCTCTATCAACATCACCATCATCATCACCACCACCATCACCATCACCATCATCACCATCATTAATGTCATCCCTATCAATATCACCATCATCATCGTCACTGTCATACCATCACCACCACCATCACTATCATCAGCATCTTCATTGTGAATGGCCAGGGGCATGACAGCTGTGTCCCCAGGCCTCAGTCCCTCACCTGTAAAATGTAGATAATATCTGCTCAGCCCCTGATGGAACTTCTGGTGTGATGATTAAGTGAAATGCTGAGTACAAAGTACTTAGCCCATAGCCTGTGCCCAGTAAATGTTAATTATTATCACCAGGAGAATGAACCTCAATATGATTCAGGAAGTTTTGATGTTATGCATTCGCCAAACCAGGGCAGCTCTGATTTCTGGTGGTGCTAGCTAGTTTTTGCCTGTGACTCTCCCCGATTACGCTCCCCAGGGTGACACAACCACATTCTCAGGCAAGTCCTGGTGATGACTGCCTCTAAGGAGGGCAGACACTGAAAACATAAAACAAGACCAAATATGGGGAAGCATTTTATAAACTATAGAGTGCTGAGCAAATGTCGGTGAAGGGTACTGAGACCCACTATTTAGGCTTCTATTGCTCCCAGAACCAAGAAAGGTATCTAGGCCAGTGCTTTGCCCCAGCTTCTATGCAGAAGTGAGCACAAAACACTCAAAATCGGACCTCCCATGCAGACCTGGAAGCTTCTAGATGTTCCACAGAAAACGAAGGCACTCTCATGTTTCCTACGGTGTTCCCCTACAGGAAACCATTTTATAAATAATCTCAATTAAAAGCCCGTCCCAATGTTGCAGGTGATATTTTCTCTTGCTGACTTGGAAGGTCCCAGAGTCCCTAGCTAGACACAGAAGACAGAAAAGAAATCAGGTCACAGAGAGGCAAGTAGTCACAGTCAACACAGTTCAGCTCTGTTTCTAGAATTTCCACTCTGCCGGCGGTGGGATCCACCTGGGATGTCTGCCTTGGGGGAGGCCCCCTTCTGTTTGCCATGTTTCCCAGAAGCAGGTGGGGAGCAGTGCCGGGGGCGGAGGGCAAAGAGTTCTTGAAAATGAGGCAGCAAGAGTGACTGAGGAAAGGCTGCAGTAACATGAAGATATCTGTGATCCAACTCCAGGTTGTCCCACAGCCCCCGAGGCTCACAGGGAAGACGAAGGATGTCAAACAGACCGAGCTTCACATCCCACAGCTGTAACTCACAAGCTGCGTGATCCTGGGTGAGCAACCTCACCCCTCTGAGCCTCAACTTTATCATCTGTGAGATGGGAGTAGTAACTCATACTTCATATGACGGTTTTCTAATAACTCTTTGGGAAGATCAGGCAAGGGAGGGTGACAGGACCTCAAAAAATAAAAAAAAAAAAATTAAAAAATAAACAGAATTGCTGTAGGATCCAGTGATCCCAGGTCTAGGTATAGATATGCAATAACGGAAGTCGGGATTTCGGAGATATCTGTACCCTCCATGTTCCCAGAAGCATTATCCACCATGGCCAAGTTCATGCAACCCCCCTCCCCCCGCCAAGTCCATCAACAGATAAACAGGTAAGGACGCGCATGCGTATACACTGGAGCCACATTCTGCTTTAAAAAGGAAGGAGATCCTGTCATTTGCAACCTTATGGATGAACCTGGAGGACAGGAACCTCAGGGGAGTGAGCCCGTCACAGAAAGACAAGTGCTGCGTGATAGTACTTATCTACAAAGTCTGAAACGGTCACTCTTGCAGGAGCTGAGAGTAGGACAGGGGTTTGCCAGGGGCTGGTGGGGGGAGGAGGAGGGACAGGTGCTGTTCACAGAGCAAGAAGTTTCAGCCATGCGAGAGATGTTCTGGATGCCACAGCGCCCGTAGGTAACCGCATGCCTTACACTTTGTTAGGAGGGCTGAGCTCCCGTTAAGTATTCCTAGGACTTAGAAAACCCAAAGCCCCAATTCAGACACCAGGAACCTTCTGGAAGTGATGGGGATATTCCTTCCCTTGACTGTTGTGGTGATTTCCCCTGTGTATGCCCGTGTCCCGACTCGTGAGATCTTATACATTAAACAGGTACTGTTTTTTTCTTTGTACATCAATTATATCTCAATAAAGCTGTTATTTTTTTAAGGCAGGCGAAAGGGATCCTAAGCACCCCGAGAGCTTGACTCCTCTGGAGGAGTGGGAGGACAGAGCTGAGAAAGGGAGGTCAGGGAGGGGTGGGTTGTGCGGGGGTGTTAGGTGGCACCTGCTGGGGCTCTGTGGATGCCCAATGTGCAGAACTTAGTGCTCTTGTCCTGGGCTTTGACCCTTGCTGTAATGCGTGGGCAAAGGGAGAAGAAACTCCCACTGGGGGCAGAATTGGGGGCCAGAAGGGGGCGGGGTGGGATTATGTGCTGTGTCACCGGCGCCCGCTTGATCAGCCATGGCTGCTCAGAAGTTCCTTCTAGATTCAGAAATGGAGCTACTAGTTTCCAAGGGCTCTTAGGATGTTCTGTTACAACCAGGAGAGATGCTCACTCCATGGCAGGGTGCTTTTAGTTAATGGTGATCTGTTTCAGGGGTCCGTGTGACCTGGTGGTGGGTGGCCACTCAAAGGGAGACCGGGAACGCTCCCATATGCGTGTTCAGAAGGCCAAAGAAACACTTCTCAAAAAAATAAATGAATGTGCTGGTTTTGACCTTTTTAGACTCCACAGCAAAATCCAGATGGAGGCAAAAAAAAAAATCTCATTTCGTCTAGCTGTTCTTATATTAATTTATGAAGCAAAATACCAAGATTAATTCTCATTCAAATCTGCACCCACCTAAGGTTCTTGAAAATGAAAGCCCATTAACAATTCTCTTTCATTTTTACTTTCAAGAATTTTCAGGATGCAGGGACCCTGTCTCTGCTGAATTCCGCACTGACGCTCAGCGGGGATTCTCTAAGTGTTCTGAAAACTTTTATTTTTTTCTCTCCTCCCATTATAGGACACAATGCAGTCTCTTACAAAGTTTGTTTTTTAGACTCTCTTAACACCATGCAAGCATGTATCTGAGATAATATTCATGTTTGTGAGTGAGTTTTAAGTCTGATTCCAGTGAGTGTTGTCAAACACTCGCCCAGAGTACCTGGATTGCTGACCATGTTTGTGGGTGATAGACAGACTCAATCCGCCATTTGTTACAAGCTAGAGACTGCTCGTGACCATGGCCACCTGACAGTACTATTTAGAAGAGGAATTATACCCACTGCTCATGTACTTGTTTTCTTTTTTTTAATTTTTTAAAAGATTTTATTTATTTATTTGACAGAGAGAAACACAGCCAGAGAGGGAACACAAGCAGGGGGAGTGAGAGAAGGAGAAGCAGGCTTCCCGCCGAGCAGGGAGCCCCATGCGGGGCTCGATCCCAGGTCTCCAGGATCATGACCTGAGCCGAAGGCAGTCGCTTAACCAACTGAGCCATCTAGGCGCCCCGAGAGGACAGGGAAACTGACAAAGAAATGAATATTTGGAAGATGGCATCACTTCCCGTGCAACGAAGGGGAGTGGGTTTTACTTGGTCTGCTGGTGAGTTCAGGCATGGCTGTGGAGGGCAGCGGGGCTGGCTTTGCACTGCACAAGGGTTCCACATTCAGACTGCAGATAGAGTGAATTTTCTAGTAGAGGGAAGTCAAAACCGTACGGAAGGGCCCCTCCTTCTAATATGCATAAAGACTCTGCTCGGGCCAGTGGTCTGGACCTTCCCTCAGGATATCATGAATTACGAAGAAGCAGTACACAGATATTTCCCGAGCTGCCTCCTAAGACAGAGAAGACCAGTTTCTAAATCCAGTCTTGCCTCTTTACTTTTCAGTTTCATTACTGAAGGGCATGTTGATTCATGTAGCGTGTAAGTAGGAACCTTGATTATTTTGTTCACGCCTTACACTCAAAGACCAGAATGCTCACCTGGCGCATTGTGGACACCCAGTAATGTTTGTTCAGTGAACAAATGAACAGATAGGTCACCCTCTACCTGAAGCCACATCTACAATCAGCTTGACATCTGCCCTTCACTGTTTTCCCATCAACGTGGGAACACAAGTCATTAATCATGAATTTTGGGGGCAGGGAAGATCACACAGAAGAGGGGATAACGAGTCCACCATGAAGAGGATTCTAGGTGGAAAACACTTGTAAATGACTGGTAGGAGGACGAGGTTTCTGGGTGAGAATCTGAGACGCAGCACCACCACTCCCTCTCCCAGACACCTGTTCAGCGCTCCTCCCCAGCCTGGGAGTTCTCAGACACGGCTGTCTCAGAGCTGGTCCCGAATTCCTGCCCTTTATTGCTCTTTGAAGCCACCACATCCAGGGGTAAATTGTCAAACATCACTAGCTAGCTGCTACTGTATGATTATGAAAGGGGCTCAGGGACCCCAGGGGTTTCCGTATCCAGTGTGGAATTTAAGGAGATGCATTCCACATCTGCCTGAGGGCAAGGGGAACCCTGGACTGGAAGACATGGCTGGATGCTATGGAGGCTGCCTTCATCCCCTCCAGCTGCTCGGCTGTGCACACGCACCTAAGGAGCAAAATGCGCTGGCCGCTTCCCCTGGGCTCTCTCGGAGCAGAGAGCTCTTCCTACTCTCTCATCTGCTCGTTTTCACAGTCTCGGTCTTGCACTCACCCGGTAATGAAGAACACAGCTCCAGCAGATGTGTTGGGGCAGAATTTGATATAATATTCATGAACTTGGAGTAAGTACTTAAAAAGAATATTAATAAAGTCTATATGGATCAACAAACAACAGGAATTTGCTCCTGTGTAGTAAACAAGGCATTCTACTATGAATGTGGAGCAGAGGCAAATTAGTTAATACTAATGTTACTATTGCTATCATAAATAATAATGACCAATATTGATGTAGCATTTACTATGCACCAGGCACTCTCCCAAGGGCTTTGTATATATTTACTGATTTTTTTTTTTTTAAGTAGGCTCCATGCCCAAGACTTTTGCCATACCCCTCCAATTCTTTGTGTTTCCTTTTGGACCTGGCCTCCTTCTGGGATACACCTGCCATGTCTGGCCAATCATAGTCAGTGTGGTTGTCTCAGGAATAGGATGTCAGCACAAACTAGACCCAGGATAAAGCTGGAGACTTTTGCTGCAACTCCTGAAGAAAAGGCAGACTTTCTTCTAAGAATGCTAAATTGCTTGATTGTGAGCCAGGGTCTACCTTTGGGAAACTCTGCCTGAGAAGAAAGTCTGCAGACAGAAAAGCAGAGCTGGGTGAGAGAGACAAATGGCTGGAAGCATGGGCTGAGCTCCTGGATCAAACCATGCCTGAAGCCATGTGGACAATCTAATTGCCTCTCCCTTTGGAGTTAAGCCAGTTGAGTTTGGTTCTTGCCACCTGCTCCAAAATTGTGCTGATAAAATACAAGAAATTTAAAGATCTTTCATTATTCTTTTTTTTTTTTACCATAGCATTTCAGATCATAAACAATATGGAAAAAAAATGTAGCCATGCCATTGGCAGGTCCCACAGTAATGACACTGAAGAGTGGACAGATGAATAATGATGAGAAAAGACTGACTCACAGCATAGCTGGGACAAAACCTGGGCCAACATTGACATTTCCCCCTTAGCCACCTCATTACCGTCACTATGCCACTATCCTGTCCACGAATGTGGAGCTTAGCAATGGATGCCCATTTCCACAAATTAATTAAAATTAGGTGAAGTTAAAAATTAAATTCCTCTGTTGCTGTAGCCAATTTTAAGTGCGTGATGACCTCGCATAGCTAGTGACATACTGAACAGTGGAACATTGTTACAGAAAGAATAACATAGAATGTAACAACTGCATTAGAAGCCTTAAACAGGACTATTTCCCTCCCAGATCATAGCTGAAACTATGTAACACTTAGGAACACATAGAAGCTATACATATTATTTTAACTCATTAGTTCAGTGTGGATATCTGTGAACCATCCTTCAGGTGCTGAGCGTTATTCTAGAAGCTGGGGACAGCAAGAAGATCCAGACTGGTGATGGATGGTGGACAGGTCAATAGAAACACATATCATCACATCTGGTAGTGATGGGGGCTGCAAGAGGAAAGCCATCCAGGGAAAAGGGATGGTCTGCAGGAGGGCCTCATAGAGGAGGCGGCTTTGAGCAGAGATCTGGATGGAGCAAGAGAATAAGTCAAGAGGAATCCAAGGGCAGCCCTTCTTGCTCCTGGATGTGCACCTGAATCACCTGCAGAATTTTGAAACACAAGTGTCTGACTCTCATGATGCTGATATCATTAACTTGGGGGTGGGTGGGCCAGAAGGCTCTCCTCCCCCACCACAGCCCCGGCCCAGAGGATTCTAATGGGTGGTCTAGGCACCACCCCTCTGATCCCGGGAAGGGGTCTCCGAGTGCACCCTCTGATCCCGGGAAGGGGTCTACAAGTGCACCCTCAGCATCCACGACACCTGGAACCAGCTAGGGGTTGGTGCAGAGTCTTGGGCCCTAGACCCAACCAGCTTAGCCGGAGACCCCCTGTTTGTACCCGCCCTCCACAGGGTGCCGACTTTGCTCAGGGTTGAGAACCACCAAGAGCCAATCCACTATCCTCTCTTAGCCACAACTGGCTTTTGAGTTCACAAGATGATGAATAAATGCCAAACACAGGACCCTGTGTGGCATGGGGACTCTATTGTCATCTGAGAAATGAACAGATAATGCTGTGAAACAAGGTCAAACAGACATAATATTTGTAAGGGAGATTGGGGCGATGCCACAGAACCCATCGGGTCCACTCAAACACACAGTGTCTGTTCCTTCCCCTCCAATATTTCCTTTTCCCTCCTGTATGACAATTACTTTTAGTGAGTTATAAATTCACTCCCAGATCAACTCGCTAACATGTTTCCCATGTGGCAGTAATTATGGGGCCGTGGAGCACAGGCTGGTGTGAACTTCACATTGACCTGGCGTCATGAATCACCCACCAGACCGCAAGAATAATGCACCTGGCTTTCGGCTGGCTACACTTGAGCAAGTGTTTATGGACAGCTTCTGGGACCGAGAGATGGAGAAGACAACACTCCTTCGCCTCTTATACTGTTATAAGGGGCTTATACTGTTGGATGCGGCAGACAGACCCGGGCATACATTCATTCCCTCATAGGCCTTTATTAAGCACCTACTGTGTACCAGAAACAGGCATAGATGGTACTGATGTGGTGACCCCTGTTCTCATGGCACCGACATCTCCGTGGGGAAACTCAGACAAAGAACATATAAATAAATATGCGATTTCCATCATGTTGTGAAGGAAAATCAAGGTGGTCAGGGCATAGAGCGACTGAGCTGTGACTTTAGGTAAGACGACTGGAGTCAGCCAGAGAAGATTTAGGTGAGGACATGCCTAGTGTGAGGAAAAATGCAGTACGGAATCTGGGGAGAGGCTGCAGGCACAGGAAAGAGCCAGTGCAAAGGCCCTGGGGCTGTGATATACAGGAAAGGGAGGCAGAGGTCATTAGCTCAGGGAGTAGCCATGGGATGGGTGTTGAGGGCCACTGAGGTCCTAGTGAAGCCCACGGCACAGACCGGGATCCTACACTCCCTGGATGTGGAGGCCGGACTGCTGGCTGCTGGGCACCAGCACTTGCATATCAGCTCTGCCCTGCAGCAGGAACATGTCCGAACCACATGAGGTTAGAGGCACAGGCATGGGAGAACCGGGCACACAGGGACTTCTGAAGTGAGCATCCAGGATAATGTCCAGGACACCAGCACATGGGGATGGCATTTTATACCTGTTCTGCTCCTTCTGTTTCTGCAGCCCGGCACTCAGCTGGTCTGCAGTGAAGGGAGGGCAGAAGGCACTTGCAGGTAGGGGGCTCTGGCCACAGTGAAGCACAGCCCACATTCCAGGAGGCAGGACGGCGGCACAGGCAGGCAGGAACTAAGAACCCGAGGAGAGTCGGGTCAGGATAAAACGGTAATTTTGTCAGATGTGATGGGCCAGAGATGCAGAGTCTCCCCAGACGGGATCCCGGTGGGCAGCTGTGGATGCCGTTGGGGTGGGAGGATCCGAGGAGACCCTCACGCAGTGAGTTTTGAGCTGAGTGTGGAGTGGTGAGAAGGAGCCTTTCAGGAGGGGACCCAGGGGAGACAAAGATGCCCAGTGTGGGGGGAACAGCAGCCCCCAAAACTCTGCCTATCTGTGATGGGTGCTTAGGAAGGAGAGGTGTGTTCTGGTGTCTCCCTTCTGGCCCCGGGCTGGGTGATGTGGGGGCCGGGTCTCCCTTCTGCCCCCGGGCTGGCTGCAAAGACCTGAGGGTCCCAGCAGGTGCAGTGATGGAGGACCGGGGTGAAGATTTATTTCTCCATCACCCCAGTTTTTAGCCCATTTTGTGTCATGGGCCCCCCTTCACTGGCTGGTGAGTTCGAAGAAGCCATTCCCAGAATAAAGATTTTAAATGGCTACAACAGATAAGCTTACAGAAGGAATGAATTTCAGATCTAGTAACCCATGTCCTTCTGCATTACTGCACGAAGTAATAAGATCTAGTGTGGAGTGTAAAAACAAGCATAATTTCAAATTAGCGGAGAGTATGAAGCGGACTTGAAGATATCTGTGTCAGCGGTCCTTTGACGAAAGCCTGGAGGGCTGGCCCGTGTGGCTGCCGCGGTGTGGGGGTCTCTAGTCTGCGTTCCCTGGGAGGAACACTGGGTCTGGGGCCCAGGTTCGGGACAGAAGTGCAGCTGTCCCCAGGCAGGTTCCTCTGCCTGCCTGAAGCTCTGTGTGTCCCTAGGGGACTGAGACCCCTATGGGGATCCTAGGTCTTCTCTGTAGAGTCCCTCCCTTCAGGCTTGATTTTCTTACACTCTGGCCAGAGGGTTCGGGCTCAGCCCTCAGGGAAGAGCAGCCAGTGGGCGGGTGGCCCAAATGTCCCATGCATGTGGGGTCTGCTTTGCAGGGGGCAATAGACCGGCTCTCCACGTGCTCTCTCCCTGCGGCCGCCTCCCACCAAGATGATTCTATCTGGCTGGTGGGTGAACATTTCTGTAACAATCGCCACGGGTTTATTGTGCGTTGAACAGAGGGACAGGTCAAGTCCCTTGTCCAGGGTCACACAGCCACTCAGAGGAGGCGCTAGGATTCACGTCAATATAATTGGGTCCCGATTCCGATTCTATTCCCATCTCAGAGACAACACTGAATAAACGGTAGATTCCATGGCGCTGGGCATGGAGGGAAGGGGTGTGCAGAGGGCGTGCAGTCAGCCAGCACTGGGGGCTGGGCTCCTCTCCCCACCGGGGGCTGGGCTCTTCTCCCCACCAGGGGCTGGGCTTCTCTCCCCAGATGTGCTCTCCTGCCCACTGCAGACAGAAGCCGAGCCCCCCAACCAGGCCTTCTGCTAATGTTCGTGGCGGTGGGGGTTGGATGATTTTTCTTGCCTTTTTCGCCCCCTAATTTCTTTCTTGCTTCTATGTTTCCCATCTCTACGTCTTTTCCCCAGTAAAGTAACAAAATCTTTTTTTAAAGGATTTACTTATTCAATTTAGAGAAGGATGGTGAACATGAGCAGAGGGAGGAAGAAAGAATCTCAACTAGACTCCCCACTGAGCGTGGAGCCCGACTAGGGCTCAATATCAAGACCCCCATATTATTACCTGAGCCAAAATCAAGAGTCAAACACTTAACTGACTGAGCCGCCCAGGCACCCCAAAGTTATATAATCTTTAACATTAGAGTACACGTTTTACTTTCTAAGTAAAATAAGTAAAATAATGGGAGGGGTACCTGGGTAGCTCAGTCAGTTGAGTACCTGCCTTTGGCTCAGGTCATGACCTCAGGGTCTTGGGATCAAGCCCCATATCTGGCTCTTGGCTCGGCAGGGAGTCTGCTTGTCCCTCTCCCTCTTCCCCTCCTCTTGCTTGTTTGTGTACTCTCTCTTGGTGTTAGAAAGATAAAATCTTTTTTAAAAAGTAAAATAATGGGATGTCTAAACTTGGATGAGGTCCCAGGATGCCTCTACCCCACCCCGTGCTTTCCTGCTGGGGAAACCCAGCCGAGCTGCCGGCCACGGCAGTGTGAACACCAGTACCGACCGCTCCCCTCATCTGGGCACTTCCCTGATGGCAGGTGGTGGGTAAGAGATCATTCATCGGATAATTAGTCGGTAACCCTGAAAACATTCCTCCCAAGTCAAAAACAGCTTCAGATGAGTCACCGACTTGCTTTTTAGACAGAGACTCGTGCCAGTCAGCTGGAGGAAGGGGTATTTCTAAATTGAATTCTACAGTAAATCTCCAGCTGTGACAAGAAAATACTTCTTCTGCCCATATAGTTATTTTTCAACGCAGCAAACATTTTTCAATTGCCCGAAAGCACTGAAGCCATCCTTAAAACACTCTCAGGGGAGTCACTATATATAATTTCCAAGTAGGAAAGGGAACATGAATATCAGGGTAGGATGTTTCTGGGAAACAATAACACATTATTTTTCCATTGTCTCTTTAAAAATAATATTCTCCAATCCCCGTCAAAGGAGATGTCTCTCAGTTCTTTGAAACGCCTGCTGTTGCCTTCTTGAACCGGGATGATATTGCCAACACGCTTCCCCATGGACCCCTCAGAAGAGCGAAGCCATTCATCACTTGAAGATTGACAAGCGGATCCAAAAGCATCTCGGCAATGCCCCCTGCCTGCTAATGCCTGTTCCATCCCCACAGTGGGTTCTGCGAAAGGCAAGATTGCCAAAGAGCTGCCCTGGGATGCTGTCGGGTAGAATAATCCAACCACGGGATTCAGAGACCCCAAGAGATCCCATAACTTGTACCCTCAGTGTTAAGTCTCTATGAAGAGAGGATGAACGTGGTCAGGACCCCTTCCTGACCATGTCTGCTTCTGAGGACGATCATGCTGGGTTCCCTGGGAAGAACTAGAAGGGAGCACAGAGTATGCATCCCTCAGGGTCCTGGCTGGAAATGGGAGGCCCCCCCTCGAAGTGCTGGGTCAGAGGATGGGGAATGAAGAGCTCCCGACAGAGCTGTGGGCAGGAGCAAAGGAAGTGGCCAAGGACAGTGGAGCTGGGAGCTCCTGGGAGCCCCAGATTCAGGGACAAGAGGAGGCAGCCAGTTCATGGAGCCAGCAGGAGAAGAACCACAGAAAACAGGGCACTACCCCCCCCCCCCCCCCCCCCCC
>PITA01011153.1:0-44184 GCA_004023965.1 Spilogale gracilis | reverse complement strand
GGCTGAAGGCTACAGTCCACAGAGGCTGGCCCCCCAGGGTCGAAGCTGGGCAGAGCAGGAGGGTGAACTGCTGCCATCTCCACCCCCCTCCCGCCCCTGCCCCGCCATCTTCTCCTGCAGCACACTTGGCCCCAGGGCTCCCGGCATTTCTTAAACCTTAATGAATCTCTGTGACACCCTGGAGAGGTGAGGATTAAGATCATCATTCTGCAGATGTGAGAACAAGTAGCAATCTCTCTTTTAAACAGCCCTGGCGACAGCCACTTTATTTTAAATTTGATTTTATACGGAGAAATGTGGACACGTTCTAGGAATTCTGAAAGCTTTACATAAGGAGGAAAAAAACCCCAAGTTCTCACCATGTTTCAAGGGTCAACGAAAACGATTTCATCTTAAAGTTTGCAAAGGCAAAAAAGGGTGATTGTTTGAAACTCTTCAAAATTTGGGTCAGTCTTGCCACTTCCCAGGAACTCAGGCTGAGACTCAGTCCTGGAGTGAAGGGCTTGCCTTCATATACCTGCCCAAATGAGGAGTTCCTGCTTACTCCAGACTATGCATTAAATTTAGTTTTTTTATTTTTAAATAAATGCTAGGGAGAAACACAGAGGCACTAACAGAACGGGAAACACTTGCGCTCCACTCCCTTGCCCTGCATTGCTTGTCTTCACAGCAGCACCTGAATAGGTCCTGTCCTGTAAGCTATCTAACTGGCATCCCCAGAGTGTCAGCCCCCCAGAACTTCAGCCTCTCCTAGAGTGCAAGCCCCCCACAACATCAGCATCCCCAGAGGGCAGGTACTTCCAGGCTGTCGGCACCCCCAAAGCGTGCATGCAGTGGACAGGGGCCAGGTGGGGACTGGATGAAGAGGTGCTTGAGGCCACAGAGCTGAGACCTGGGGCCTTCCTGCCTCTAAGCAAAGAAATGGTGCTTTGCCAAGAAAGCAGGAAAGAGCTCAGTGAATGTGTGCTTTATGGATCAGTGCTGACCACACAAAGTCGTGCCAAGGGACCGTGTGGCTCAGAGACTCCTGCCTCAATGGCTCACTTTACAGGACAGCTGAAGCCCTTCCCCTGTCCCATCTCATCTACCCCCCAGGAGCTGCAGCCTGGAGCCGAGTATGAGTTGCTGGATTCCACCCTTTCTCATTTGGATTGAGGAAGGCATTTGAGAAGGCCTGATCTGAAGGGAAGAACTTCCCCAGTGAGGCACAGTTCCCATCAAGCAATCCTCTCTGACATTTGAATTTCTTTAGAATGAGCAACCATTGGGGGGGAATTTACTTAATTTTGCCCAAGACCTGACCACTTGCCTCACCGGCTGCTAATAGGTTACATATGGATTTGCTTCTTATTTACTTTTTTTTTTTTAAGCTTTTTATCTCCTAGTCAAGCTTGAGTTCTTTTTTTTTTTTTAAGATTTTATTTATTTGACAGAGAGAAACACAGCCAGAGAGGGAACAGAAGCAGGGGGAGTGAGAGAGGGAGAAGCAGGCTTCCTGCTGAGCAGGCAGCCTGATGTGGGGCTCAATCCTGGGACTCCAGGATCATGACCTGAGCCGAAGGCAAAGGCTTAATCACTGAGTCACCCAGGTGCCCCTCAAGCTTCAGTTCTTCTAGTTGCTTCCAATAATACTTTATGCCTTGGCTGTTTACAACTGTACTAAAGTTCATTCTAAGGAAAACAAATAAACAAAGCAAAAAACCTGCAAAAAACCTTTGAAAATACTAAAACTGAGACTAGAAGGTGCTCCAAACAGCCTCATTTAGTGGCTGCCTGTCATATAGTTCCAAACGTCCCACACTGCTCTGCACAGCTGAGGTCCAACCGTACTTTGCAGGGGATGGAAACTGAGGACACCACTGAGCCCCTAGATACAGCCCCATGGTCTCTGCTCCAGGCAGCTGCATGAGCCCATCAAAGACTCCTCTGGCAAAGCCAGTTTAAATTCACTTACAGTCACTTGCAAACATTGGATTCCAGGTATGCCATAAGTAGTCACCCCATTTTACCTTAAAAGCATTACAAAAACGCAATAATCACAATAATCACGTCTTGCTTGGAAGAGGGCTTTCTTGTGGCCCCATGAAAAGTATGGCAAAATACTATCTCCTATCCTTACCATGATTTTGCTTTGCATGGCATCTGAAAGCCTTCTCTTTTTAAACTAAGTAGGATGGGAGCTAAGCTCTTATACTCCAGAAGTGATGTGGATGTTCTGGGTCACAGGCCTGCTAACTTTCTCCCTAAAGGGCCAGATAGAAAGGATAGCCAAAAGGCAACACTGAGCCTATGAAGAAGCTCCTTATATAACCACTTCCACTGTAGCTACTCGGCAATCCAAGTACCATTCCCTGCTTGCATGGTGGAAGAAAACAGGCAGCCAACTGAGCTTGCCCCATGGGCTACAGATTGTTGACACCTCTTTCTAGGCCTGTAAAATCAACAGGAATCTTTCTCCAACCTCAATGCATTAGCATCTCCTAGCGGTACATGATGCCTTCTGCGGTGAGGCTGGGCCATCTGTGCCGGTGCGCCGGAGTTTCCCATCATGCACCACGTCCCCCAGCTCTCAGACTCTGCACCTGCTTCGGGGGGGCGGGGTCAAGTGCCCAGGCTCTGCCAATCAGAGCATTATCACGGCCTTAGGCTTCAGCAATTGACTTCAGGCTGGTCACGTGCCACGAACCTAGCCAATCAGCTTTTGCGGTGACATCATCGGCTCCACACCCAGCCCGCTGCCGCCCAACCCCAGCATCACTCAGGACCTTTAAAAACACCCAGCTCAGATGTCCGGGGCGAGACTCTGCGTGCGAGGAAATCTCCAGGGGATCTCGACACATGCTAGCTTGAGAACACTTTTCTAGATGTTTCAGTTCCGTGAACTGCATGGAAGTCAGGCTGGGGGTGGTCTGTAGGGCTGGAAGAGCCCTGATGGGTATGTTTCCTGGAATCCGTCCTGTGATTCTGCCCAGGGGCACTGCTGCCCGCAGGCTCTTGTCAAGGCGGTGACAGCGATAGGAGAGCAGTGGCCTTTTAAGACCCAAGCAGAGCTACGTGCTTCTCCATGTCCAGCTCTGGCTGCCTGCTTCCCACCCCCAGGGATCCTCACTGACCTCCCAGGAGACTCGCTGCTGCATCCAGCCTGACACAACATGCTTCCAGTTCTTCTCTAGTAGAGATTGCTATGCATTCTCCAGAAAGAGCCGTCAGTGCATACTTCAGCTGCGGTGGACCACTTGGCACCTGCCACAGCTTCTCTTCTCCCTGTGGCCGGCAAAAGTGGCCAGAGACCACTCAGAGATGGATGGGCACGGCTGTGGGCCCTGGAAACTTGACTCAGAAAACCAGCAGAGGCTGGGTGTGGTTCTGAGGTTGTGCATTGTGGATTTCTGCCCACAGAGGGACTTTGTTTTTTGGATAAAAGGCATTTCAACTCCTTGCATGCCAGGTATTGCTGCCCAGTGTGTCTGTTCTCATGTTTTCTAGCCAAACGATCCTGGAAGCTCTCGGCTCTCAGACTTGCATGATTTGTTCGGCTGACCCCTGTCTTGGTTTGGGTTTTCCCAGAAGGATTCCTCTGCATGGGGTTTATTGTGAGACACGGGCCACATCAGTCAGGAAGCAAGGAAGTGGGACAAGGCACAGTGGGCATTACCCGGCAAGGGACCACGGGCTGGGACTGCAGCCTGATGGCACTGGGGTGGGCAGAGGGACTGGTGTGGAGCTCTCACCTCTGAGTCAACCCTCAAGCAGGCCCAGGGAGCTGGGCTCAGTGTCTGCCCTCTCCTTGTGAGCCACGGTGCAGAGAGCATCCTGGATGGGGGTATGCTAATCCCTCGGGGGTCAGGTCCTGCCGCACAGGTGGGAAGGACGGCTTTGAATGCAAGAGAACTTCAGGCGAAAATGAGTGGGTACCCGAGGTGGGACGGGGAAGGCAAGGTGAGGGCCGGGCAGGCGATCCACGAGGTCTGTTCCCACTGGTGCAAACCCTGGGAGTATAGCATCCCTGCCATGGGGTCTGCTTGGGGGAGATCTCAGGATCACCAGAGGAGTGCTTGTGGCAGTGAAACCTTTGTTGGGGTTTCAGGAAATGAGCCAGGTACCCTTCCTGGGCTGGAGGCTTGAACTGTTGGGCAGAAGTAATGGCGTCCATGCTGCCATCATAAGCAGACGCAGAGGAAGCCAAGAGGTAGAAACAAACAGTCCCGGAGATGGAGCTGAGTCCTGATCAGGCAGACGGGAGGCTAGGGCGGATCCTGGACTCGGAGTCACACCAGCGGGCAGATTCTCCCTGTGCGTAAGCCAGCTGGGGGACGTTTTTTCACATGGAACCCAAAGAATCCTAATTGATATATTTTCCAGCTTGGTAGAAATGAAGCCTGCTTATGCCAAAGCTGAACAGAAATTAGTTATACAATATCCATGCCAGGCTCCATGTGAGGGCGGGTAGATTCTGGCAAAGATCATTGTAGCTGAACATCAGAGGACTCCCCACACGCCTCTGCCATGAGGTGCGCTTGGATCCCAGCAGGGTGTGTCCATGGAGCCGGGCCACGCGCAAGAGGGGCAGGTGAGCGACCGCAGAGCAGAACTGCCGTGTGACTTCTCACTTCTCGCCCTTCCTTGCTTGTTCCCAGTGGCCACAACGTTGAGCCAGAAGCTTGTGTGTACCATGTCTGGGCTGTGGTCCGCGCGGTCAAGACCATGCTGATGCACCACACAATGAAGCACAGACCATAGTGCTCCCCCAGCCCTTCCCCTGCATGTTCTGGAGATGCAATGGGGCCGAGGTCCTTAGGACCAACAGCGTGTGTGTGGGAGAGTCACATGTCCTTCCCAGGACATTGCTTAGGAAAGCACTTGACTCTCCAACTGCCCCCTCCTCGGTCACGGAGACCATGAAGACCACGTGTTCCTGACATCATAGCTACAAGATGGCAAAGGGTCCATCCATCAGGGCCCCCGAGACCTTGCATGGAGCAGAGCCCCCTACCGCTTCAGCTGTGCAACGTTAGTCAGAATCACTGAGGTTGTGCGGCGCACCTGAGCCCCTGGGATGGCTTGCTCTGACCGCCCTGCCTAGCTTCCCAGACGAATATACAAAGTGGCCTCCAGTCTCCTTCTAAAAAGGGAACAGGAGGTCAGACAGGACTGGAATAACTAGAGGAGAAGAAGTCTGTGGCAAAGCGGGATGCAGCTAGATCGAGGGCCGAGAGGGAAGCAGGAACGTAGCCCAGGTTGACCAATGATACAGCAACTCCCCAAGGTGGAGGGAGAAGTCGGCACCCCCAAGGCACTGGCAGCTGGCATCCTGGGACAGAAGGAAGGACAGGGGCACCGTCAGGCCCACACGGGTCTTACCATGGCCAGGGGAACGATGCCAGCCAGGTCCTTCTGGCTGATAAAGATCTCGGACACGGCAGTGTCGGTGGTCGTCCTCCGTGGGTATTCCACCTGCCAGGCAATGGGCTGCGTCCCTGAGAGGCTGCTGAAGCTGGCTATTTCGAAGTTTATCTGCACAACCTCGCTGAACAGGCTGCTGCTTCTGGAAAAGGAGCAAAGGAGAATCACTTTGAGCTGAGTTCCATGGAAGGGCTCCTCTTCTCCTCCCCCCACCTCACCACAACCGCACCTAGAGTCCCAGGTAAAGGCCAAACCCCTTCGGGGGCAGCACCCATGGAGCGGGAGCTGGGCAGAGTCTGAGTGGTGTTGACCGGTGTCTCCTGCCCCTCCGACCACCGGGAACCTGTTAGCCGCACCCCTGCAGGATGAGCCTGGAGGACCTGGAAACTAAATGGAGTCCTTTTCAACTCTGTCTCTGGGACTGTGCCAGATGCTGCAGGCCTAGTGTTTCCTCTGGTTCTCAAGAGGCAGAGAAGCACAGAAGGGCCCTGGGCGCTCCCCTCTAGCTAGATGCAGCCCCGAAGCAGGCCAGGCCCCGTCCTCGGGGATGCAGACTGGGAAGCTGGGGAGGACGCGGCAGCCACAGGGGACTTCTGGGCAGGTGTGTGCTCCTGGCTCTTCTGGGGCTGTGGGGATGGTTCGTGCTCACGGTCCCTCGGGGCCCCAGAGCCAGGTGGACAGGTTGGCTGTTTCCATGCGGGAGTCTGGCTGTGCCAGCAGGTGTCTTGTCTTTCATCCCCTTCTGTCTTGTCCCTGGCCCATGTCAGTGGCTCTCCTCGAGACGGTGTGAACCACCTCACATCCTCTAACACACCCCCTTCTGCCTTGAGGGAGGGGCTCATTAGCTAATGGGACTCTCTGGTCCCAGATGAAGGCTTCCGATCAATGCCCTAAATCTGGGGGGAACTCGCACAGCTGTATTTTGAGAAAACTTGCCCCAGTGATCGTGATGCTTTGGGAACTAGCGAAAGTCCAACTTCTCATTTTTCAGACAATGAAATTAAGGCCCAGAAAGAGGGGAAAAGGCTTCCTCTCCAGAAGGCGGCATTTCAGACCCCTAGTCCTGTGTTCTCCTCCATGGCAACTGGAAGTCAAGTGAGGAACCACAGGACCCTGAGCGAGTGTCTCCCGTGCTGGGGCCATAAGGACACACCCACCCAGTCTCCGGTGTGCTTGTTCAGCGGCCAGAAGTGGGGCCCAGAAAAATCACGATTTATGAGATGCTGGATAGCCCTCTGGGAGGGATCATCAATCCAGGATTTGGCACATCAATCTATGAGCTGTGCAAGCTCAAGAAAGAATGACTTGCCTTGGAAAATGAGGGAGAAGTGTCTGAGTCTGGAGAGTTTCCAAACTAAGAACCTTGTACATGGTCTGGAAGCCAAGGCCTGCAAGGATCTGAGCCTCCAGAAAGCCTTCCCTCCAGCTCTGGCCCAGTCTCTTCCCTGGGTGACAGACATTCCTTTATGGGCGGGGG
This sequence comes from Spilogale gracilis, assembly GCA_004023965.1. NCBI lineage: Eukaryota > Metazoa > Chordata > Mammalia > Carnivora > Mephitidae > Spilogale > Spilogale gracilis. The sequence continues at coordinate 37,304 of PITA01011153.1, read as the reverse complement.
GCGCTGTTAATCGTGCTCTCTTAACAAGAGCACTCCCCTTGGCATCTCTGTATCCACAGCAGAGCTGGGCACGGGTTGAAATATCAACAGTTGTTCAATGGCCTATGGTCTGCAAACTTCCTTAGTGATGGATCGGACCCAAGTCCAGCTGTCCCAAGATCCATCGTGGCCCCAGTGGGACACATATGGATTCACAATGCACATCAGCCTACATCCACGTTCATTTCATTACAGAACTCTTTTTTGAGCACCATACCTGCTGACACCACCTTCTGAGACTCAGTTTTGTCATCTGGACTACTGAAATGCTGGGATTCCCATTGTCCAGGAAGGAAACAGGCACACAGAAGGGGCCAGCTCGCCTTACATCCTAGCCACGTCCTCCCCAAGTGCTGTTAGGGGAAGGGAGGCAGCAGTGTTGGACGGGAGGAAAGAGAAGTTGTGTTTGCCCTTCCGACTTGGAAAGACGCTATTTATATGATTTGTGTGAGCGATAGGGTCACTTTCCTGGCATATTCTGCTCAAGGTAATATAAGAATAAGGACAACAAGCCTTTGTGTATGAAACGTTCCTTGTGCACCAGGCACTGGACCAGGTCTCATGCATCCATTATTTCAAATCCCAATAAAAACCGTTTTGGAGATAATTATGGCTTTTCTTTTGCTTGCATGCCAGAGCAGAGACTTTCTCCTGTTCCTGCACCCAGGGAGGGTGTTCACACTACTTGGCCCTCAACGTGGATGGAAGTTGCTGGCTGGGCAGGTATCTGTTGCAGACCTATCACAGCCCCTACTTCCCGTCGTACCACGTGTGAGTCAACTAAACCTGACTCATGATTTCAAGATAGAACAATTTTCAAAAGTCACAATTTGAGGGAAACTCCAGCTTTCCAGGGAACTGTGCAGAATCCTGGGTCAGAGGGAGAGTGGGGTGGTGCTGGAGGCAGAAATATGACCAACTCTTGCAGGAGGTTGCAGACCTCAGACCAGGAGAAGCAGCTGTTCTGCGTCTGAGAGACCAGGTGAGACCAGCTCGACACTGCGATGAGCCCTGGAGAGACCCTGGATGAAACACTCTGACCCCAGACGAGAAGTTCCTTTGGGAAGAAAGAGAATCAGCTCCCTTGTTGATTCACTTCTATCAGTCCTGCCTCTTTCTACTCTTCCTCCCCTCACACAGTTTTCAACTGTCTCATCTCCAAACACCACACAATGAGACATATCCAAATTAAAATGAACTGAGCCACATTTTGAAGGGGGAGACTTCAGGGGCACTAAGGGGAGAAGGGCAAATGGCTTCCCAGGTCTCCAGCTCTATTCAGAATGGGCACATCGCCACGTCATTACCACCAATGGCTGCTGTATGGGTCGTGACAGATTGTCCCCCTCCCCCCCGGAGTTTCTCTTTAAAATCTCTGGATTTGGAAATACAAGAACCTTAAGCTTGTAGCCATAATATGGCTCAAGCAGCTGGTTGTCAGTTTGCTCTCTCTGGCTGCAGAAAAGGAGGGCTCCTGTGTTCTGAGGCAGCATTTCATAGAAGATCTAAATGTGGAGGTGCCAGGTGCTAGCCCCAAGGATGAGACAGAGGGGTGACTTACAGACTGTGGTCCCCGGACCCTTAGCATACCGAGGCGATGACGGGGGCAGCTGCGGGACTGGATGTGGTCTTTAATGCCTTCCCCTGTGCCCTTTACCCCAAGCATGAAAAGCAGCCCCAACCTGACATGTTGTAATGCTAGGTCTCCAAGAAGGACTACTTTAAAAGATGCTGAAGAGGAGGGGAGAAAAGGTGGGAAGGAAGGAAGTGAGAGAGAGGGGAAGAGAGGAGGGTTTGGAACCAAGACTACAATGCAGGACTCTGCCAAGGAAACATAGCACGTGGTATGATCATGCTGTGGTCTTCCAAACAGATTTCCTGAATTCAAATCCTGCTTTGCTAGCTGGGTACTGATGAACAACTCAGCCTCCTTTTCCTTATTTGAAGACTGGGGATGCTGCTCCTTTCCATTTATTAGAGTTGATAGGAGGATAAGCAATAAGTGAATAAGTGTCATGCCCTTAGAACAGTTTCACACTAGCAAATATCAATAAATGTTAACTCTTCTCATTTTCAGCAGGACTTGAAACTATGCTTGTTCTCGGTGACTCGATGTCTGACTGTGTGAAGTCACCTTTAAAACATGCCCGTTAGGGGCTGGTCCAGGAGCTCTCTGAGAACCAACTACAGTAGAGAAATTATTGTCTGCCATTCATTGCAAACTGGGATTCATCCAGATTTGCATGTACTCAGTAGCTGTCCCTCTCAGACATGGTACCATGGTATAACACATTTTTCTGAGATGGAGACCAAGAAAGGAAGAAATCTGTCTGTAGTTCCCTCTGTGATTGGTGCTCTCCTGCTGTCTCTGAGCTGAAGGAAATCTTTGCTAAGCTTTTGCCTTAAAGGGACTAAGAGCCCTCCATGCCTGCCCATCTGGGCCTTGTGATACTACTGAAGTAATAAAGAGAAGAATTTAAACACTTAAGTGACTCCTGAGAGTGCCTAAGAACCACCACTTGCTAAATCAATAGTGTAGATTTATTGCAGTAACTCTTGAAATAAATTTTTGAAATTGGCTTAAAAAAGCTCTTACTCAAAAACAAATAAATTCCCCCAATAGTCATAATAAAGTTTGGACCACTGGAAACCCAATTTACCAGACCTTTTAGCTATTGAACTCTATCTCGTAAGAAAATGGAGTCGAGGGAGGGGGGTATGTGAAGAAGCTAGTAGGGCTTTATGTCCCCACTATAGGGTGTATGGGACTTATCAGCCCCTGTTGACAGCATAATGCCTATAGAAAGAAATGAGGCTAACAAAATGAAGAAATCAACCTTATAACAGGGAAGCCAGTCCAGGAGAATAGTAATTCAGCCTGGGCTTTTATTTTATTCGTTCTACTTCATGTGAATTTCATGAAGGCAAAGGACACACACTTCCCCTCCTGGAAGACTTTATTATATCTTCCCATTGACCCCAAGGTCAACACCGATGCGGGCTGCTATCTTGGAGCTCTCCATGGTGCTGAAGGATATCAGTTCAGGATGAGTCTTGCAAGCAACAGAAAGCACCTTGGGCTGAGTGACAAAATGACTAAAAAATGTGGAGAAAAAGACACAGAGAGGGGATGGGAGCATCCTTTTAAGGAAAGTTAAAAACACCTGGAAAAAAGCAGCTTTGTCATCAAAACGGATGGTACCAAAACTGTCTACTGTCCTTGATTCTTTGCATCATGTAACCTACTTTAAAGAGCTGCATGGTGGTCTCTGACTGGCTGAGATCACGTACCATAAAATATGCCAAGACAGCGCGGGAAGATCTGGCCTGCTCTAGAGGGACTCACCTCTTTCACTCCTGCTCTTTGCAATTAGCATGGAGGACAGAATTCAGGATTCAGGTTCATGGTGAGGGGCAGACAGGGAGAAAAAGCCTTGAAGCTGTCCTGTTTCCAAGCACCCTTGGACTATATTATGAACTTGAACTTAATTTTTTTTTTTACCTTCTCTCTCTTTCAGTTCCCAAAGCATAAAATGTTATAGGAGCAGGTAAATGTATGAAGGAATGTGGAAAGAAAAGTGTTCTGCTGCAAATCACATTGAAACCAATGACACTGTTTCAGAGGAGAATCACAGCCCTCATGGAAACCATCTGAGCCTTCTTGTCCTAGAAAGCAGGGCTCTCAGACCTGGCCAAGTATTATAATCACCTGGGAAGAGTAAGAGAAACATTATTGATACTTGGGTCTACCATGGACCAATGGGATCAGCATCTTAAGAGGTGGCTCTCCGGCATTAGTTATTTCTTAGAACTTTGGCCATTTTAATTTGTGGTCACAGTCAACAATTACTGCTATATGCAAAATGTTTCTCTCTCTGTGATTACCAAGCACTTCACTCCTAAATTATTATTATTCTTTTTGCTTCCTGGTGTCTATGCAGCAATTGTGCTGGGAAGGTGTTACCACCATGGGCTCTGAAATCAGACACAGGTTTGAATTCCAACTTTGTTCTTTTGTGGGGTTGGGAGGGATTCTGAATAAGTTACTTAAACCATTAGTTCCCAGCCTTGGTAGCTTGAATTATTTGATGGAGGAGTTTCAAAGAACTGGTGTCTGGGTCTCACCTCCGAGATTTTACTTTCATTAGTCTGGAGTGAAACCTGGTGTTCTTAAGGACTCCCCAGGTAATTCTGATATGCAGCAAGGTTTGAGAACCACTAACTTCACTTCTTTTTTTTTTTAAGATTTTATTTATTTGACAGAGAGAAACCAGCCAGAGAGGGAACACAAGCAGGGGGAGTGAGAGAGGGAGAAGGAGACTTCCTGCCAAGCAGGGAGCCCGATGTGGGGCTCGATCCCGGGTCTCCAGGATCATGACCTGAGCCGAAGGCAGTCGCTTAACCAACTGAGCCACCCAGGCGCCCCTAACTTCACTTCTATAAGCACAGATTCACAGATTCTTGATCTGGGCTAAGCCAACCTCCTGAGACTACTGCCAGGGTAAATGGCATAACACACGTGTAGAACTTAGAACATACAAACATACGAAGCAACAATCCACCAAGTGGGAGTCATTACTGTGATAATATTTCTGCCATTCAGTAATATGATAGGACCAGCAAATCTTTGTCCTTCTGAGATCACAAGTCCTAGGATTTGCTGAATGCGGCACATGGGGGAAAACAGGACCTTACCAAACCCCTCAGGTCCTGACTTTCTGTCCCTCCTAGGTCAAGTTCATATCCAGCTGTGCCCCTGAATTTGGCTGGACTAGATCTTGTCACTTATTTTCCTTGCTGCAGCATGACTGATGAATGTGGGCCCAGGCTTTGGAGGCACAGTCCTGGGTATGAATTGCACACCTTGCCTTGGTCACTGTTCCTGTTATGTGTGTCCCTAAGCCTCAGTCTCCTCATCTCTGAAATGGGGATATACACACCCTAGGAACTTGGCACACAGCTGTGTAAATGTTGACAGCTAATACAATTAATAAGAGAAACCAGGGTGCCTGAGAGGGACACAGGTAAGCTGAACAGAGCCACAGAGCAAGCAGAGCCTTTCACAGGTGAGGAGAAAGAACATGGAGGCATCTTGTTCTGCTAGACCCCTCCTGGTGGGAAAGCTCTCTACCTGGGCCCCATGGGCTCCAGGGATCCCTGGGCCACAAAGTGGCTCCATTGTGGCCATGCTTTCCTGCTAGCTTTTATTTTTTTCCATGTAGCCTACAGTTTCCTGAATCTAATATACCAGGAATGTATGATATATTCATTCTCAAGCAGCTGAAATTTTAGCTAAATTAGGTCATACCCCAAGAAGTACAGCTGCCAAGAAGACATCAGGGGTCCAGGGAGAAGAGGCATGGATCCATACAATATCCTGAAGTTCTTGGGCTTCTTTAGCAACAGTGGGGGGTTTCCTGGTGCTACCATGGTGGTCTCTATGCCCAGGGAAAAGAACTGAGTCCATCCTATCAGATCCTGTTGGGTGATGAGGATTCCCAGATGCAAGACCATGTGGAGAGAGAGAAGCCCAGCTATCCTAGATCCAAGATCCATAATCAAGCCTAGGGAATGCCAACAAAGGGACTGCCCATAGAAGACCTATGGATTGTGATAAGACATAGTTGTTTGAAGACAGTGAACTTGGGACAGTTTGTTACACAGCAACAGAGAAGGGATGCAGTCCCTGACTGATACATTTCTTTCATGACCTTAGAGTAACCTCTGTGCCTTCCCAGCAGCATATGGCAGAGGTCGAAGAGAATAAGCTTGGGATTCTAGGGGCAGGGAGGACCAGAGAAGTGCACCCCACTGCCTGGTCTCCCAAGGCCCCGAGTGGTGCAGGGGAGCCGTAGAATTTTCACCTAGTTCTACGGAAGGTCATTGAAGTCTGCTGCCAGAGAGAAGAGAAGCCAACCCAAACCTAGCCACTGTCTCCTGCAAAGAGGTATCTGGGATGCACTCAGAGATCAGGTTTGGAAACATAGAAATGTCATGAATATCAGTGCTAAACAATGACCACGCCCAGCACAGGACTGCATCCCTGCAAGCAAAGCCAGAACACAGAGTATCTGTCTGAAGACCTAACCCCACAGTCCCAAGTCACCTGACTCTTCCCATCTGGGCCAATCTTGGCCGAAACCAGGCAGAGCTCAATAGCCCAGTGCATAGTGTTTAAACACAAAATGGCTTAGCAACCTTGGAATCAATCAGATTAACTTTTCTGCTACTAAGCAGAAGGGGGGTTTAGGGCAATGACAGATGAAGGAAAGGTGTATATATTGTTTTGGACCCTAGAGTTTGCAGACTGGAAATCCACCCAGTACCATTGTTAGCAAACATTGAATACGGCATAACAACCAAGTGACCATCCTGAGACTTGTCTTGGAATGAGCAACTGGGAAGTCGCTTCCATCCCCCACATCTTGATAACACAATGTCCCTCTGCCCTCGCACTGCTCCTTGTTGACCTTTTCTGTCCCAGTTTTTCCTACTTTGGCCTCTTTAGGATGAATCAAAGACCCAAAGATTCTTTCTACCTCAGTGCCTTTGCGAGAGTCCTTTCCCCCAGACACCATGATGGCTCACCTATCACTGCACTCACCCTATCATCCATGGTTTCACTCAGCCACTTTATCTGTATCACCATGCAACACATTAGACATTGTATCCTCTGGCCCTTCACCATCTACCTCCCCTCTCTCCAGCGCAAGCATGGTGAGAACAAGGACACCATTCTGCTCGCTGTTAAAACCTCCTGATACATCACAGTGCTGACCAGAGGAAGTGCTCCGTAAATATTTTGTCGGATGAATAATGAATGAGCGACTGCTCCAGGAGCCAAGTTCGCTGATATTCACACTTTTCTTTCCTTCCACTGGTCAGGTTAATATTAATTTCTACTCAAGGAAGGAGGAGGAGTCTCTGCCTAGTGGAGAGAGGAGGTGGGCAGAAGCATCCTTTGAAGCTATCAGCCTTCCCAGAAGGGCTGAACTCCTTCCAAGAGAGAAGCCAAACGCAGAGCCTATTGGAGACCTTCCAGGAAAGACACGCTCGAAGGTCCACTACTAAAACTTTGAATCTTCCAAATATCACAGAAGACAGAAGTTGGATCTGCTCCAAAGCATGCTATTGAATTTTATGCCTGCTGAGCTCCACTAAATACATAATGAGAGGCTGAATTAACTATGCAAAAGTATAATTTACAATTAATGTTTGTAATTGATGAGTTGAGGGTCTCGGTGGCAGGAAGAGCTGCTTGAACCCCAAGAACCAGACGGGCTGGGAAAATTTTACTTTTAAAATGGAAGGCGTGCTCTGCCCAGTGCCAAGCTGTTCATCCATCATTTACCGAACACTCGCCTTATACTGGGCACAGTCCTCCAAGATGCTAGAGACAGAGAGCGAAGGCATGGCACCAGTGGGTCACAAACCTCCATGAGGAGTTCCTCCAAACCTGTGGTCAGTTCCCATGCATTTCGCTAAAGGCTCAGCGAGAAGACTGAGCAAAGGGTAGATGATGCTATACTTCATTGGGCTGCTCCGCGCCTGTGCCCGGTCCCTCCTGCAGCTCCAGCTGCTGTGGGATTTTTTGAGCAGGCAGGGTTGCTGAGGAGTGGAGAAAAGAGTTTAGTTGTTAGCTCTACTACGTCTCCTTGTATTGAGGGGTCTGCATTATCTTCACTCAGGAAAAAGCCCCACTAACCATCTCTGCTCTCCTATTGCATATCCTCAGACCCAGCTGCATGATGGAATGACTAGTAAGCTTTTAAAAAAAGAACTGGCTTTTTAAAAATACCCTTACCCCCCCTCCTTCAGATTCAACGGGTCTGTAGCTGCAAGAACAGCTCAGACTGAAGGCACCAGAGGGGATAGAATTGTTTTCTTTGGATAAGCCTTCCTAGGGTGTCCCTATGTGCAGCCAGGGTAAAGAAGAAATCTTTATTGGTTTATTTTTGTTGTTGTTTTAAGGGAATAGCTTCAAATATAGATATCTGGTTCTCATAGGAAACTCAGCTGCAGCAAGATAATGGTCTCATCTGGAGCAGAGACATGAGGGACAGCCGAGGTGTCCTGGTGCCCCATCTCTGCCCTAGGCTTCCCAGGGCCGTGGAGAGCCCCCACCTAGCCCTGCAAGGGATCACTGCCGAATGCTGCTTACAATGTGGTCATAAGCTTGAAAATCAAGCCCCTCCCCCACCCATGTAGTTCTGCGAGGGTGCTTGACTTTAGTGATACAGACTTTGGGAGGGGAGGGGGAGAGGGGGTAGAAAGGACAAATGCCCTGCCTAAGCCCTGGGAGATTATCAAGGGGAAGAAGATCTTTGTACAAGGGGCAAGGGGAGGGGGGCGCCCCCAGGGTCAGGGCACACGGGGAGAGCGGCAGCCACGTCAGGAGCGTCCCCACAGGATCTGAAGCCGCAGGGAGGGACCCAGGGCCTGTGACGCCCAAGCAAGCACGGAAGGCACCAGATTTCCTGACTCCTTCCCTCCAGCCGGTGTCTCACCAGGGCCTCTCGCTGGCTCACCACAGCCAGACCCTGGTTGGCATGGGATCCTGGAAACCATCTAGAGTGGTGGGGTCACAGAGCAAGGGAAGGGCAGGGAATGGACTGGAGACAGAGAGGCAGATAGCTAGCACACATTCCCTCCAAACCCCCGCAGAAACACTATCCACTCAGCAGAATGTTCTGCAGCATTCCGTCGGAAATCTGCAGAGCCGTCCGCTCCGCCACTCCAAACAGCGGAGATGGTCTTCCAGCAGACATTTCACCAGCTCGTCTGGTGAGCCGGGCACTGTGCTGGCTGGCACTGAGCAAGCAAGGCCAGGCTCTTCCCCCGGCCCTGGTTTTCCTGTAGGATTGGAGAGTGGGCCATCACAGGGCCGCCCGAGACGCTGTGAGTAGGCGTCCCCGAAACAGTGACATGTGAGCTGAGGCTGGATGAGTGGGGGGAGTCAGGGAACCAGTAAGGGGTATGTGAGGACAAGGGGACATTGTGGGTGGAGATCCTTCCAGGAAGGAGGGAAGCCCAGTGGGCTGGAGCCAACGAGCACAGGTGTAGACACAGTTCCAAGACGCGGGGAAGCAAGCTTGAGGCGAGGCCAGCACCCTGTCACTGCTAGGGGTGCAGGCGGTGGGGTTGTTTGCACCCATCCCCCAGACATTTAAAATCCACATTGTTAATAAATGCCAGGTCGACATTGTATGTTAAAAAAAGAAAGAACATGGAGAAGTCATCACACGGGGTATGTGAGCTCAGGGAATGCTGTTCTCCTCGGTCAGCCCCCAGCTGGGTGTCCAGGAGGGGCTGAGGGGTGTGGGGTTTGAGACTCGAGGACAGGCAGGACAAGAAGCAGGGGACGGTACAGCCTCGAGGGAAGGATGTGCTGGAAGGATGCTGGGCTTGCACACGAGGACGCTCCCTCCGGTCCCAGCGAGCAGACAGGGCAGCTCAGAGGAGAGCGATGGTGGCTGGTACACGGGGGGGGGGGGGGGGCGAGAACTCTGTTAGTGCTGGTGAATGGAGGGGACATGGGGCATCGGGGAGCAAAGGGTTGACAGGGCTCGGCACAAGGACCTCCTTTCTTTACCATTTTCTTTGCACAGTCGTGTGTGGGTTAAAAAAGAGGAACACTCTGCCCGATAGGAAGGGCTCCTGGTTCCTCATTCAGGCTTTGGCTCAAATTCTCATCCTTGGACCCTTGGTCTTCCCCCGAGCAGAAACAAGGGCATCACCCTCCCATTGTCATCCCTTCCAGACACCCTGCCTCTCTGTCCCCTGTGACGGCCTTCATCCAGGCCCTCCGTCCTGGACCGTTGTGGCTGTCAGCACTCCCAGAGTCCACTCTTATCTCTCTACAGTCTCTGCTCAGCTCAGGAATTTCCGTAATAAACTCACAAGACCACGCACATCCTTCAAAGTCTCTCTGGCGTCCTACCTCAGGGAGAATACAACCTAGAGCTCCCTCCTGCACACGTCCTCTCCTGCTGATCCCATCTCCTGCCCTCTCTCCCTCAGTCACTGTACTCCGGCCACCCTAGGACTCTTGCAGCTCCATGGACGTGATGAGCTCATTCCCACTTTTGTGTCTGCTGTTCCCTCCGGCTGCTCGTGGCATGGCCAGCTCTGTCTTGCGCTCAGCATAGAAGCCAGCACCTTCCATCCCTTCCTTGCACACCCCGCTCAGGGAGACCCTCCTGGACCTGCACTCCAGGATCCATCCCGTGGCTAGGTTTCCATTTCTGCACTGGTCCCTGCGGACAGATTGTTTGGCATTCCTTTGTCCCTTTTCCACCTTCCCTGCCACGCTGTGAGCTTTTCAAGAGGAGAAACTTTGTCTGTCTTGGTCTCTGCCTGGTGAGGCAGCAGGAGATGACTACATCTTTAGCAGACGAATGAATGAACGGGCTGCTTGTCCATATGCCGGGCTCCATCATTCCTGGCTCGTGTCGCCCTTCGCCTCAGTCATCCCTCCTGGAAACTCCCCTGTTCTTTCCTAGCAACACTTCCTGGGAACATTACAGAAGGGCACATCCAACAGGCTGAGCCGATTTAAGGAAGCAAGAGTGAGTGGAAGCAATGGTGGTGGGAAGGAAACTTACTTCTGGATGGGGACTGTGGGGAGGCAGTGCTAGTAATTCCTCATTAGCCCCCACTCTGTCACCGTCCACCATGGAGATCAAATGCCGCTTCGGACCTGAGGGGCAGCTCAGCTTCCATTGTAGATTTCCCTTGTGATTCCCAGAGGCCCTTCTGCGTCCCAAGGATGGGCATGGAGTCAAGCATCCTAACTCAACTAGGGGTGTTTGCATCACTCGGCATGTCTGGCTTGGGAAGAGCTTGTATTGAGCGTCCCTCACAGCAACTAGATGAGCTGAGAAAAAGTACCTTCCTCACAGAGAGAGAAGTCTTCAGTTATGCTAGGGGCTGGTCCTTGGGAGATGACAAAGCCTTTCACTAGTGTTCACAGATGGTTTTCAGCGGGAAGAGCTGGTGAGTAGGGGAGGAGTAAGATGAGCCGGCTGTCCTGCTCTGTGCAGGGGGAACACGGTTCCCTCAGGGCTCTGGGTCCCGTCACCCCAGGACCCACATAAAAAGCAGCCCAGGGTGACAGGACACTGGGTCAGGAATCGGGATGGGGCTGGGACTCTGAGGTGGTGGGATATTTCTCGTGTCTGAGCTTCTCTGTGTCCATCCAGCTTATACAGTTTAATAGCATGGGGGTTCCCTTTTGCAGAAGCCTCGCCTCCCCTTATACTGGGCTGTGATGGGAGGTTACCCCCCTCACTTGAAAGACAAAGTGGCTGACTCCGCCTTTGTCCCTTTCTGTATGGCCGATCTGGCCTCAGCAGGGGGATGTGCCCCACTCGGACCTTGCCAACAGGTGTGGCAATGACAGGACAGCTGAGTGAGCTCATGATTCCGGCTGACTCCGGCTGATCTTTCTGCCTCGAAGCCCCTGCTCCTGTCACTGTCACCCTGGCCTTGGTCTCCCCTTTAGTAAAAGGAGGATGTGGGCAAATGCCCACTATCCCTGTGCCAAGCTTGCACGCTCTGGGTGCCGTGGGACCCACCCCACGACCGATGTCGGCGCTTCCCGCCCCTGCCTCCCTTGAGCTACCTGCAAGCCGAGTCTCACTCTCTCATGTCTAAATGGCTCCCTGTGTTCTGGCACCAGGGCAAACGGGCTTGAAAGGCAGTCAGATGCCATGAACAAATATCTCCCCTGTGAGCCCTCATCAGACACAGCAAGAGAACCAGATACCGGGGGTGGGGGGAACACAGTGGATGGGAAAAGAAAAGGAGGATCAAAACCGTGTCTCCCAACTGTGTTCTCGGGGGAGCGGAGCTTGTCTCCAGGCTTGGCCGACCATGCTGATCCCCCATAAGGAAGGAATGCGTGCGTGCTGGCCAGTGGCTGTCTCCCTCCTCAGAGGCGCAGGAAGCAGCCCGGTGGATGTGGGAATCTGGTCTCCCTGGAGCAGCTGCCACGGGGAGCCAGGGAGGGGGTGTTGGGGGATGTTTGCAAATCAAATGCACTGAAGCCGGGGACCGTTTTGCTGAGGCGATCCAGGGGGACCTGCAATTTAGAAAACGCCGCCCGGAGAGAGAGTAAAGATGCTGGAACGAACCGCGTCCTTTGAGAAATCAGTTTAAAGGCTGCAATTTCATCTCAAAATAAGCTCCGTGGAGCTGCACTCCCCGGACAGAGGGCGGTGGGGAATTGCGGGGAATTGAATAACACTGTGTTCACACTGACAGCGGAAACATCATCCTCCTTGAAAAATAATTTCAATCCCGGGGCCCTCGTGTGCTCAGGCGTTACGAAGTCCCCTCAACAGCTGTTCTCGCTCACTTGCTGCAGCTCTGCACCTGACCTGGACGGGCAGGTGGGCGGTCCGGAGCCCTCGGGGCACAAGACGGGAGGTCGCGGGGCAGCAGCCCACCTGCCCCTGCCGAGGGCCTCGAGCACGTCTTCACCAGACAGTTACCACCAGAGGGCCCAGCACGTTTCTGCGGGAGCCTTCCTTCTCCTGTGGGTGCACGGGGGGGCCAGCTGGGGCCAAAGGGGAGGCCAGCAGCACACACACCAGCCACAGGGGGTCTGCCTCCGGGGCCGACAGGAGGGAGTCCATGTGACCAAAGCCACCCAGGTAGGTCAGCACTAAAGAGAAGCACCGTGAGTCCCAGCACCTTGTGCTCAGCCCGGGGTGGGGGCTGGGAGTGTGGGCTCGGCGGTCAGCTGCGGCAGTGATGATGGATGGTCGGCATCCACACACACCCTGCCGTGTGCCAAGCACCGTTCTGAGCATTTTACAGGACGCTTTGTATTCATAAAAGCCCTTCAAGGTAAGAACTGCTGTTATCCCTACTTTCCAGATGGGGAAACTGAGGTGTGGACATTGAGGCAGGCTGCCCGAGGCTGCACTGGTACCAGGGGGATGGGACTTGGATCCAGGCTCTCCCATGTTCCCATGTCAGATAGCTACTCGGAGCCCAGGGAGGCATGCGGGAGAGCACCGCCCTGCCTCCCATGTGTTGGGAGCTGACGCCCACATTTCTGCACTACCCCAAGCCAGTCTTCCGTGCTGTGCAAACTGCCTAGGATGCCGGAGGCAATGGGCCGACTGTTTCCTGGCCAGGAAAACGAAGACAGTGTTGTATTGCTTGGCAAGATCTGGACAGGTGTGCAGGCAGCCCCCGTAGGTTTGGGGGTGTCCTTATAAATTCAGTATTTCTCAGCCTCCCCATGTGCCCTATTCTACCCAGGACTGTTTGAGTTGCCACCACCATAGACTGCTGGCTTACTGGCAACAGGAATGCATTTCTCATAGTCCCAGAGGCTGGAAGTCCAAGATAAGGCACCTGCATATTCAGCGGTGAGGACCCTCCTCCTAGTCCATGCAGCAGACAGGGGCGAGGGGGCTCTGCAGGGATCCACCCTCATGACCTGATGCCCTCCCCAAGCTCCCACCTCCTCACACCATTAGGATCACACATTAGGGATTATATTTCAATATCTGAATTTTGGAGGGATACAACATTCAGTCCACAGCACCCAACCACCCACCCCAGCCTGGGACCCAGTGGTGAGACGGGGACACTTGAGAGTGGGACGCTCTGGCTGCCCTCGGAACAATAAATTGTCTCAATCTATTTGGGTCCATTGAATTGACAGTTGAATTGACAGCAGCGTGGCAAGCAAACCTTAGGTGTTGCTTGCCCATTTCACATTCAGCCTCTTGAATTAATGATAAACACAGGCAATAAATAATAATGTAAATTTATGATAATAAGCTGGGACAAAGTGCTATAACGAGGAGGTACATAGGTAGTTAATAATGGGATAGGAGATGTGGGGGAGAGCAGAGAAGATTAAGAAAACCTAAATTGCAATTTGGGGAATGAACAGAGGCTTGCTAAGGCATGCGCAAAGGCCCTGAGGTGGGCGGGATAGATGAGAGTGAGGGTTCCTGTGGATCATGTTGTAGAAACAATGAGCCTCGATTCCAAGGGCCAAGGGAGGCCATCTTGGGGTTGGGAGCAGGGGAGTTGCCAGGAGATGGTCCACAGGGGGGGACGCTCACACTGTGATAACTCCTGCTTTCTTTCTTGTGTCTCTTGCCTTTGTGTCTTGCTTCAGGAGAGCTGCTCATGTTTTTGGTGCAGCTGGGGAGTCTGTTGACCCCTCTCCAAGTAAGGAACTTGCACACACACTCAGGACCCCTCGAGGAGTACGGTACACATTGGCATCCTGTCGGCCATCTAGCACCGGCAGCAGCCCAGGGCAGGTTACAACTGACAAGCTCCCATTATTCATCCTTAACCTGGAAACTGGATCAGGAAGTACGCACACACACACACACACACACGCACACGCACACGCACACGCACACACACACGCACACACACACGCCTGTTTGGATGGGAGTCTTACAGCCATCTGTTCCTGGAGCTTTATTTCTCGATACTCTAGACCCTGGCTCATTTCTTCACCTTGCAGACGGGACACAGTAGAGTGTCCACCCCATAGGGCCTGAACCCTGATGAAATGAGCTGATGCACGTCCCGCACCTCAGACAGACTCTGGCCCAGAGCAAATGCTCTTCCTGTGCGAGGCCCGCTGTCTGCATGCTGAGGTCCTTCCGTGCAGGTGTCCAAACCTCAAATTCAGGACACATACCACAGGCATGCCCTTTGGGCAAATCTAGGTACCCTGTGTTCTAAGATTTACTTTGTGTTTTTCTTATAAATGTTCTCACCTTTCAAGAAGGAATGTTCCGGAAGGAGGATGCACAGAGAAACCACCTCATCCCCGTTCCTTCTTCTTGGCCTAAAGGATCTGTGAGTCATGTCCTAAGTGAAGAGCGATGAGCACAGACTCCGAATCGGGCTCCCTGTCCTGTCCTGGGCATCATGTCCCCCTGGCCCCTGTGCTATGATCTCTGCACCCAGAGGCTGTGAGCACCTGCCAGGAAGACTCATTCTCTCTCTGTCTCGGAACCCTGGGTGGCTGGTGCTGCAGACGGGTCCCTGGGATGGAAGCCAGCTGGAGAGATGCATTCAGAAGAAAGAGAAGTGGGGGCGAGGCAAAGAAGCCCATCAGCCCAGCCTGCTTGCCGCACGGGGATCACGTCCTTTCCCTACAATGTGGGATCAAGAGTCTTCAAACCTGAGAAGCATCCTTCTTTCTGCTTTACTTTGCTTCCCATGTAAAACTGACCCCAAGTTTCTTTCCACAAAAGGCATGATTGTTTCTCTTAAAAAGAAAGGAAAAAAAAAAAGATGAAGATGTGGGGGAAACATCTGCCGCATTATTAAGGAGTATTTACACCAGGAGGACGGTTTGGTGAGTTTATCTGCTTATGTAATAGTGGGAAAATGCGAGTCGGATCCCAGTTTACCCTGGAGCTGATAATCCTTTTTACCCACAACAGAGCAGAATCCTGGTCTTACAAACTAGGTCAGAGATTGCTAAATATATACTGCTAACTATATCTTTATAACGTACATGTTCTATTTCTATAAACACAATATATTCATATAAATACATAATATAAATTAAGTATCAGCATGCCTTATATATTTATAACATAGGTTATGAGGGTATATTGGGCTACTGTAATTATTTACCATTTTTTGACACCTCGGAAAGATACTTTTAAATGCAGCAGGTGCACATAGCAACAACAACAACAAAATCAAACACCGGGAAACAGAAGAGGTTGAAAGAGAGTTTCACTCCCATCGCAGACTCTTCATTTCTCAGCTCCCCTCACATTGCCAGATGTTTCCTGTCCATCTGCAAGGATATACTTTTATCTTATTTTCACCTTTCTAAATTTTCATTGCGGTAGAATACGTGTAACACACAACGTGCCATCTTGCCCACGTTTTGGGTGAACATCGGCAGCCATGAGCACCTTAGTCCCCAGGACCGACTGTCCTGTGGAGCATGAAATCCCCACCTGTGCCCCAGCCCCTGGTGCCCAACACACCTGGGGGTGCGTTCTGTCTCCATGACGCCGGCGACAACAGGGGCCTCACGGACATGGGACCACACAGTTTCTGTCTTATTGTGCCTGATTTCCTTCATGCAGCATTGCACCCTCCACGGTCACCGACCAGAATGGATGTTGGCGAACCCTTCACTATGTCAACCCACGGTGTTCACATGCCACACCTACTGTTCGGTGCCTTGCTTTGTTCACTGAAGCAATATTTCCTAGAGAACTTTCCAGGTCAGCGGATACACACAGAACTCATTTTAAATGGCCGTGTAATATTCCTGTTAACAGAGAAGCCAGAATTGATTCGACTGGTTGTTTCCAGCCCATTTCAGACCACACCATGAAGAGCATCTGTGCATACATGCAAACCTGTGTATGCATCCCTCCCAGGGGACCTGCTGGGTTGTAGGTTTGGGGCATTTAACACTTCGTACTATAGGACTGATGTCCAAAGAGATCGCACCAAGTCACGATCACAACAGAGATCATGCATTTCCCACATACATGTTTCCTTGGTTTCAGGAACTCAGGCTTCCGATAAATGAGCAGCCCATCTCATGGTGACAAGCAAGAAGGCAGTCATAAGCACTGCCTCCTGGAGGCAAGCCTGGTTAGCCAGGTCCCCCTGAATCCAGGCTGGCCCCGGGACGGGTTTTGCCAAAGAGGATGCGGCAGAAATAAGTGATGTTGTAGGAGTAGGAACCGGAACTGAGCCTTAAGAAGATGTGGCATGTGCGTGAGCGTGCGCGCGCGCACACACACACACACACACACACACACACACACACACAGTGAAGGAGAGAACTGAGGCAGCTGATGGGTCTGTCTGTGGCCTAGGCAGTGCTCATGGCCTCGTGAGCGTGTACATACCCCAGCTCACCGAGTTGTACATATCATGTGTGCATGGACGTCCTGCGTCAGTCAGACCTCAATAAAGTGGCTTAGAAATGAAGGGAGACACTGCAGTTCCTGCTCTGTGCTCCGGGAAAGCCAGCCCTGACTCCCCTGGGACCACCGTGGGGACCCGCCCACCGAGGCACCGGGGGGCTTC
Source organism: Spilogale gracilis (assembly GCA_004023965.1). NCBI lineage: Eukaryota > Metazoa > Chordata > Mammalia > Carnivora > Mephitidae > Spilogale > Spilogale gracilis. Next base: position 20,201 of record PITA01011153.1, on the reverse strand, counting down.
ACGGAGACCCAAACCCCCTGGCTCTCGTCCCGGCAAGCTCCGAGCTGGCAACAGCCAGCCACGAGCATGGGCCCCTCTCGGACGCTGTGGATGCTGGGGAAAAGACCCCGCCAATGCCACAGGGACAACACGAGCTGTCCCCCCGCCACGAGGTTCCCCCAGATTACAGAAAAACAGGGGCTGGAAATGACACCTGGGGCTTCCTGTTCGGCAGCAGTGATTAACTTCACAAATCATTCAAGACAGAGCCAAACATGAATCAGAGGTAGAAGAGCAACTCTGACCCCCACAGCACCACCAAGTGGGACATGGTCTCCACACTTTGCCCTTGGCCCAGTCCAGCATCAAGTACTTGTTTTCGGGATCTCTCCTCGCCTAACCGACGGTACTACCATCCCTCAAAAATGATTCATGATTAGAGACACAGAATCAAACATTTTGGAAGTCAGTAGTACACACTGATTTAATTAGCCATTTCCCCGTTAACGAACATTTGGGTTGTTTGCAGCATTTTACAAATAAAGCCCCTCGGCAAGTCGAGCCTTGATGTTGCCTTAGGATTCTCCAGGACAGCCCTTACCAAGTAGAATGGCTGCCTCCTAGGAGTTGGACACTTAGACACTGAACAGAAAATTCCAAGTTGGTTTCCAAAGGGACTATACCAACTTCCAGTCCCACGTGGGGCTGTTGCGAGTCTGTTTTTCCTGCACCCCCGAAGTGAGAGATCATTGAAGCTTGGACTGAATGGATCCCATGGGTGAGAAACAGGAGCTTGTTGCTTTCATGTACATTTCCCTGGTTCCCAGGGAAGCCGCGCACTCTCCCTTAAGTTTATTGGCCACTTTGGTTTCTTTTTCAGCAAATACCCTGTTCATACTCTTTCCCTGTTCTCAACTGGGTTGTTTCTCTTTTTCTTACTATTTTTTAAAAAGATTTTATCTATTTATTTGAGAGAGAGAAACACAGCCAGAGAGGGAACGCAAGCAGGAGGAGTGAGAGAGGGAGAAGCAGGTTTCCCACCAAGCAGAGATCCCGAAGCGGGGCTCGATCCTGATACTCCGGGATCATGACCTGCGCGGAAGGCAGACGCTTAATGACTGAGCCACACAGGGGCACCTCTTTTTCTTATTCTTGATCCTACTTCATGTCTGTTACCTGGGCATGTACCATCGACCTCTTCTTTCCACCCCTGGGTCCCCAACGAAACCCTGTGGTCCCTGTAGTCTGCAGTCCGGCCTCTGTAATCCTAGCCCCTCGGAGGTCTGGGTCCCTGTCGGCCACATGTCTTCGTGTTTGAGGAGCGAGTGCAGGGTGTGGGTGCATGCTTGGGCCCACCGGGCTCCCACTGCCACGTCTTGTACCTTTCTCCCGGGGCACAGAAGCAGCCGCTCTGTATCACCCCCCATTCGTCTCTTCAGGGAACGTGAACAAAACCTCTGGTTTCTCCACTTCCTCATAACTGTGTCCTTTATGAATTGGCACCGCTCGCGTCGCCCTGAAGCAGAGCCCCCTCGGGCTAAGGCAGTAAAAAGAGAAGAGAGAAGTCGGGAAAATTGATCTCAGCTGCCTTGCTCTGAAATATACTGCAGCTGGGTCTCAAATGTGTCTAATATCCTGGCTGGCGTTTATAACAGCGAACATTGCATTTTTGAGGACCGGGGAAGAGGTTCAGATTCGAGGAGGCTGGGATTTTTTTCCTAAGTGCCCTGATGAGGGTCACCCCTCTTCAAAGGGAAGTCACAGTGAGCTGGCACCAGCCCACAAACCACTGATGCAAAGCGCCCTCCACAAACACACCGAAGAGGGAAGCAGAAAGTTGCAAGGGGCCCATGGTCCCTGCAGGCTGCACCTCAGCTCTAGGACTGCCTGTGTTTTGGAGTGCACTGTGATTTGCAATTTAAACATTTCTTTTGTTCAAGAGCCGTTTAAAAAGAAAGAAAACAAGCTTCAGGAATGGGGAGCCCACTGTGCTGTGATAGTCCCAAGCCCCATCCACTGGCCTGCTTCCACACTGCTCACTTGCCATGCTTTTTGTCTGCCCACTGCCCCTGTCCCCACCCCATTCCTGCTGCTCCAGAGCCCTGGTGGATTCTCCCATTAACTCGACTTCCCTTTACCTCTCAAGAGTACCCTCACCTTCTCAACCAGGGCTTAGTCTGCCCTTGCAACTTGTCGATCTCTAGAGACATTTTTGGTTGTCACAACTGGGGCTGGAAGTGCTATCTGCACTCAGGGGGTAGAGGCCAGCGATGCCGCTGAACAGCCTACGAGGCACATGGGAGCCCCTCGCAGCAAAGAATTATCGCCCAGGGCATCAGGAGAGCCAGAGCTGAGAAATCCTACCATTGCAAGAGAGTCCGTAAGCAAGTGCAGCAGGGCAGGTGAGTGAGGGGCCATCCCGGTGTGGCAGTGGAGGGGCACACTCACCCCAAAACCCACCACGCCCCTGCCTCCAGCCCAGTGCATTGCTGCAATGTGGGCTGCTTCTCTCTCCTTTCCAGCAGACTTCTGGATCTAGATATTTTTAGGCAGAATGTGTTGATTTAAAAAAATCTTGCATGGAATTAATAAAATGTCTGATTCCCCAATTTGCACTGGGAGCTCCGGCTCCTTCTCGCCAGGCTCCCGGGAAGTCAGAAGAATCTGAGCCGTCACATGGGTGATTTTTTCATCTTCCCCCAAGTCTGCCCAGTGTTACTCTGTTCTGCAGATGAGAGAGCCGAGTCTTGTGGAGTCAGTTCTCTGCACATGGGGGATTTGAACTCTCGCCTGCCGGCATCTTTCCTCACCGCCTTCCAGGCAGTGCTGGGTGGTCCCCTGCCTGAGCTGTGGCCTTCCTTTGGTCTTCCCCTTCCTCTCCACCTAAATCTAGACTGCACATCCAGGCCTGGACTAGTTACACTTTCTCCAGGAAGCCTTCCCTGACTGCACCTGAGCCATCCTCATCTCCCCTGGATTTGGGCAGTCTGGTGGGTGGGGACAGTCATCCTGGTTGATTTCGGTCAGTTCCATGCTGCCTCACCTCCCACTGACTAAGCTCTTTAAGGCAGGTGCTTCACTTCTCATCCTTCTCTCCCACCTGCCCTGCAGGGGCAGTGGCACAAATTAGGGCGGCACCATTTGCCTGAGTGGGCTCTCTCGGTATACCTTTGGGCCAGTGATTCTGCCCCCCACCACATTTGGGAAGCAAGCAGCTTCCTTGCTATAGGATTTATCAGAGCCTTGCTGTGTAATATGCCCTGGGACGCGACAGGAAGTGGGGTGTAAATTGCATGATTTTCCAAACTTCTGTGACTAGCAAACCAGGGCTCTAGGTGTTTGCTTGGAGGAGTGGGTCACGCATGTCCTCCCTGCCCCAGCATTTTTGCACAAAGTGGCAGTTTTCCAACACATTTTAGAGCAATAGGTTGGTATGATGATCGATCCATACTGAATGGAAAACATTTGAGTACAAATGTTTTATTAATAAGAGCCGGGGTGTGTATAATGTGAGCAGAGCTGGGGTGCTAGGTGGAGACATGCAGGAGGGAGGGCTCCCTTCCCGGGCACCTGCTGTCCAGTCAGCCAGCGGGCAGACCCACTCCAGGGGGGAGCCCTGCCTCTGCGCCCACTCCTGATCTTAGTGCCACTCACCACCTCCACGCAGGGAACGCATTTTCCTTCGGTAGTGTGTTTTTGTCTATTTGCTTGTTTGTTGGCTTGGAGCCTGTCATTCTACTGAAGGGACTCTGGGAAAGTTATGTCATTTCCGAAAGGTGGGGTGATGTGGATCACCCCCCAAAAATCCCCAGTACCTTCCATTTGGAATGTTTTTTACGTTTTGTTTTTGCCTTTTGCTTTCCTAATTATAACTGTCTTTATTCATTTTTTTTTTCTTTTAAAGTAGGCTCCATGCCCAGCATGGGGCTTGAACTCATGGCCTTAAGCTCAAGAATCACATGCTTTACCAACCAAACCAGCCAAGTGCTCCTGTCTTTATTAGTTTTTAAAAACACCTTTCAATGTCCCATCCACAGGTAAGCTTAATAGGAGGAAAGGATCTACTTGGGAAAGAATTTGCATTTGATGATGATCAGATAAGAGGTAAGCTTCGAAGGGAGACATGGGATAGTGGGGAAGAGAAAGGGGTCTTGGTGGGGGAGTGGGACGAGCAAAGTCATGAGTGGGCACCCAAGGAGGCTGGTTGGGGGCCAGGGGGGGCAGACTAAGGAGAGGGTAAGTATTCATGTTCCTCTGTTGGCTCTGGCCGTCTGCTGGGGTCCTGGGAGGTCAGGGCAAGACACCCCATCCAATTGCCCAACACTGCCCATGGCAAGCTGTGAGTACAGCAGGCAGCACTCGAGATGATAGTAAGTGGGACTGTCTAGGGTTGGGAGGTGGGAGGCATGCAGCTTATCTGGCTTCAAGGCATGACCTACATTCTAATTTCAAATGCATCCTTCTGTTCATACTAAAGAGAAGGATTAAGATGAAAGCTCTCTTGGGGCATCAGCGAGGAGGAGGGGAAGCTTTTAGGATCACAAGGCTCCACTGGAGTGAAATGGGCTTCAGACCAAGCATTAACTGCACTTACTTGTAAGTTTCCCTTCTATTTATGGCAAATGGTACTGCGTTTTTCATATCCAGTAATGACAAAGGTTCCCCTTGAAACAAATTTATTTAAGTAGCAAAAAGGAGGAGTTGACTTTCCTAGAAAACACTGAACGCTCATAGCACTTCTGATCTGTGAATACGGCCAAAATCATGAATGGCATGTAGAGAACTCTGCCCCAGGTACCTGCAGGCCCTGCAGAGCCATGTGACGTCAGCCGTGAGGGAGATGGGGCTCCCAGGCTTCTGACAAGGCAGTGAGGACCAGCCCCAAGTGCAGAGAGCTGCTTAGCTGGAAAAAGGAGGACTCATTCCAGACCCGAGGGGAAGTCAAGGGAACAGCTCTCTTTGTAACCCCAAGATGAGATCATAAAACTTTTAAAAGATCAATAGCCACTTCAGGAGGGAAAGGCGGGAGTGGAGAGCTGAGTTAATAGGAGCAGAGAGCAAGGGGCCCAGAGGCATGGTTCAATCCCTTTATGGGTCAATTAGTTTACAAGAGGCATGTTTCCAAGGCTCGGGCACAGATGCCCATCCACGAGCTCAGGGCATTATTTCACAGAAACACAGCTTTGGTTCCAACAATGCCTGGGAATGAAGAATCCTGCTGGGGGGTGTCCCCTAGTGCCCCCCATTCCACAGGGAGCCAAGGGCCACAACCTCTAGATAGATATGGCGGTGTACCCCTTATTCATTTGCCAGTTTTTTCTCCCCAAAGCAAAAAGAAGCAGTAAAGAAAGGGCTTAAGAGCCCAGGTCTGTATGGCTGATGTATACAGATGCGGTCTATCTATACAACAGAATATTCTCCGGCCGTGAGAAAGGAGGAAATCCTGCCACTTGTGACAACAGAAGGACCTGAGGGCCTTATGCTAAGGGACGTAAGTCAGACAGAGTAAGACAAATACTGTATAATATCACTTAGATGTGAAATGTGAAAAAACAATTGGAAACATAGAAACAGAGTAGCATGGTGGTTTCCGGGGGCTGGGCAGGGATGGGGAGACGTGGGTCCAAGGGTACAAACCTCCAGTTCTCAGATGAATTCATCCTGAGGGTATGATGCACAGTGTGCTGGGTATGGTTCAGAATACTGCGCTGGGGGCACCTGGTTGGCTCAGTGGGTTAAAGCCTCTGCCTTCGGCTCAGGTCATGATCTCAAGGTCCTGGGATCAAGGCCCGCATCGGGCTCTTTGCTCAGCAAGGAGCCTGTTTCCTCCTTCCTCTCTGCCTGCTTCTGATCTCTCTCTGTCAAATAAATACATAAAATCTTAAAAAAAAAAAAAAAAAGAATACCATGCTGGGAGGTATCTGTCCCCTGTGTCATCTCACATCACCTCTGCCCAGCCCACTGTTCACCCGCTGACCCCTTAAGAAAGGGGCTTTAGGCGCACACACGTCTTCAGGGACGAGTCAGACCCTGCAAATGGCCGGGCTTATAATAATAAACACAGGTAAGGACCCCGGGGGAACGCGTCCTCTGCCTGAGCTGGCCAGACCTGGTGTCATGCGGGACACATGTGGTCTGGTTCGGCCACCGTGGTCTGGTTTCTGTCCACGGCACCTGCTGAGGCATCCATGAGGACCACATGTGCCCAGAAAAAGAAGGCGACACAGACCAGACTCTGGAAGGAGGTCTCACCGGAGCCTTGCTCACTCAGGGGGAGGCTCTCCCTGACGTGCACGTCCAACAAGATGTGTGCAGCCCCGTGAAGCTTCTCCCAAGGTGTTACTTGCAAATGGGACTGACAATAGAAACACATTGCAAATGGTGTGCATGGGTGTGTGCGCACGCCCCTGTGTCCCCAGTCCTGGCATCTTCCTTCCTATACCCATCCATCCAATCCTCGTTGGTGCTAAGGGGCTTCATAACGAGAAAATGACCCCAGCTAGATTCACTCCGGCTTCGAGGCTTTCTCCAGTTTTGCCTAATATGGTCAGGTTCTTTCCATCCCCGCCTTTCCCTGCTCATGGGAACGGCATGATGAAGAGTGTGAGCGCAGACCAACAGGGAATGCGGTGGACGAGGAAAGAGTCCGGGGGCTCCAAGGGGCGGCAGGGACTTCACTGTCTGAAGTTAGCCTTTGATTTTACTTAAATTCTTCCTTTTTCTTTTTCCTGGTCTTTCATGATTTTGGCAAAAGACGGCATGCACTCAAGGTTGTATTCGAGGCAGCTGTGTAAGCAATCCTTGTTTAACGGGAGACAATGAAAAATTAATCTGAGCCCGGCGTAAATAAGTTTTCACGGAAACAATGAAACCCCTTGAATGTTATCAACCTCAACAGAAGGTTGCTGACGGTCTTGATTCACTAAATTACCTGTCAGGTTTTACTACTCTCTGCACGAGTGGCATCGGGAGTGGGCTCTGTCTCGGTGTCACCTGGGTAATAAAACACGGATGGCATAAGGGGAAACTGTAAATTGTGCTTCTCTTCTCCTTCCATCTGCCCCCGGCTCTTCTTTTTGCTCCTTGGGTAGAAAACCCCCCGTCCTGTTCTTTTCATGCACATTCTTTGGAGACATACATCCACGCCTTTCCCTCCCATTTAGGAGGTCATCAGTGCTTCTAACACCCGTCTTTGAAGACAGGGGGCATAAACACCATGCTTGAACTGAATTTTGCTGGGGAGAGGAGGGTACAAAGGAACGGGGCCCCCAAGCCTGTGACATGCTTATCCTGACTCATGACATCATGAATGGTCCCTACTCTCTCCTGTGACCTTGACACCCTCCTCCCGTCTGTCCCTCTGCTGGGAATGCCCTTCCCCTACGGAGCAAGGAGGCTCACTCCGGATTCTTCCAGGGGTCGGGACCTGGCTTACCAGCCGAGCCATGCCCTCCCCTAGTACTCCTCATCGTGCCTACCTCCTTCTGGCACACCTCACACTACAGTCCTCTCTGCCCTTTCTACTCCCTCTCCACTGTCCTGGCTGGATGGTGAGCCACGGGAGAGAAAGGTCTCCATCGCCCTGGTGCACTCCAGCTTGGGAGAGTGAGTCCCTGGGGTGGAGAAGCATCGGAAGCAGAGGTGAGAAAGGGGTGTATGAAAGTACACGCTGCAGCCGTTTGTAGGGCATGCCCCACAGCAATGCCTCTGGGTCTCACCTTGACTGTGTTTTCTCAGACAGACTGTTCCCGTTTCCCAGAGAGACTAAATTGGGAAGAGTGATGGCCGTCCTGGGGCTGCGGGAAGGCTGAGCGGTGCACTCCCAGCAAAGGTCCCCACTTGCAAAGCATCTGCTCTGGTACGAAGCAGACTCTGGCCTTGACCCCACTTCCCTGCCTTCGCCGCGTCCTTGTGAGTGTCGCGAGTGGGCAAGAACCAGACTGCAGGCTACGCCGCCCGGGCTGAGGTTCCCCACTCGGGGCTTATGGGCTGGGTGAACCGGGCAGTTTCTTCATCTCTGTGCGCTCTGGGTCTCCGCCTGTGGACCACACATAACCATCACAGCGACCACCTTGTGGGGATGCGGACGTTCAGGGAGGGTGTCTAGAGGACTTCCAGAAATGCCCGCTGTGTGGCAAGCACTGTGAAGTATGTGCTAGCCTGATTTGTTGGAGATCTGTCTTGGCTTCCTAGAATATTCTAAACCACAGAAACTCGTTGTGGAAGAGGGCGTGAGCATGAATAAGAGAGCTGCTGGGAGAAGCCGGAAGCCACACACATGGGTGGTTTGTTTCTGTTCCATTTCATACCCTGGAAGGCGCCCTGCTCACGGGAACCCGCGCCTTCCATGAACAGCTGCATCAACGGTCTTCATTGTGATGGTGGTGCAAGATGGCATTAGGGATGGATGTTTCTGGAAGGAAATGAAGCACCTGCACTGCTCAGCAAAGACATCCCAGCATCACTTTCCCTAACTCTGACCCCTTCCTGCAACGCCTTAGCCTGTGGTCTCAGCCTGGGATCGACTGTGCCATCGATGTTGGTGCTTGCCTCTGTTACCTCGGGATTCTTCCCATCCCTGCTCCCTGTACCCACGACGCAGGCACTGTCCAGCGGTGTGGCACATGACCCCGCGGTGGCGTGTCCAAGCAGGACACATCCACAAGGCACCCAGCTTGGGTCACACACAGGGGCTCAGCTTGGGTCAGACATGGCAGAAGGGACATTGGCGCTCTGGCCTGGCTGCAGGGATGCGGCTTCTCTCTGCTGCTAGAATGGGCCCCAGGAAGTCATAAGGTGGAAGTTGACATGGCCATCGTGTGACAGCATGAAATGTGAGAACGACTCCAGTGGAGGGAAGCAGAGCTAAACCGAACACCTGAAAATGGAGGACACCACTGTCAGGTGACATCGCTTAAACAGCCAAACCCCTTGTGTGGACACGAGTTGACTCCTAGCGTTGTACTTCTCTTCTTCTTGTTTCTTTTTTCAATTCAGCTTGGGATGGCTCTTGTTTCGTGAATTTAAAGAACATTTTTGGTAAAGCCAGCTCTGGCTGGACCATTCCCTGAAGGAGACGTTACACTGTTCTGCCATGGGGATGCGTCCCAGAAGACGAGTCCTGCTTGAGTCTCCCCAAGAAGGTCTGGAACCGGGACCAGATGTCTTCTGCAGGGTCAATGAACCAAATTTGCTCTTCAAATGATGCATCTGTCTGCTGTATTCCCCCTTCCCAAACAGTGTCCCGTTGTTCCCCTGGAAACCCCACAAACAGCAAGAACCTCAATAATAACACTCATGCTCGGTCCATGCCAGGCACTGGTATAAGCTCTTTCACTGAATTCTCAAAACAACTGCAGGCGCCTGGGGGCTCAGTCAGTGAAGCGTCTGCCTCCGGCTCTGGTCATGATCCCAAGATCCTGGGATTGAGTCCAGAATTCGGTTCCTCACTCAGCGGGAAGTCTGCCTCTCCCTCTCCCTGCCACCCCCCCCTGCTTGTGCTCACATACACACACACACACTCCCTCTCTAGCAAAAATAAATAAACAAAATCTTAAAAAACAACTGTAGGAGGGAGATGCTATTGTTGTCATCCCTGTTTTTCAGATGAGAAAACTGAGACACAGAGAAGTTCGGTAAATTGCTCAAGTCCCATCAGTAAGTCAAGGTGTTGGACTCCACAAGACGTCTTATTTCTGGGCCTGGGCTCAGAAGCATCCTGCGGTATGACCAACATGACACGTCAGCCCAGCTGGTGGTGTGGCTATTTAAGTCCCCCCTACTGCCCTGATGGAAGTTCCAGGCACAGACATGACCGCCATGCAAGAGTAGCAGCCTATTTCTGTTCATCCTCAAAAATCATTTCATAGTTTGCTTTTTTGTTTTTGTTGTTGTGGGAGCCTGATATTCTCTAAGCCAGGGGCAAGCAAAGGGGAGCACCAGCATTCCAGGTCCTCCCCCACGCCATAGGGTTGCAATCAATATTGCAGAATTTCAGGTAGCAGTTGACCCGACCCAAAACACTGAAATAAAATAGGGAAAGAGACAATGTGATCAGGTCCAAAAAGTCAAAAGTTCCTTAGGAGAGGAACTTTTGTTCCTCTCTACTGTTGTTAGAAATATGCATATAAAGTGTTAGTCATCGTTCTCGGTACCAGACCTCTGATCTTATGAAACCTTGTCTCGCAGTCCTTTTAAACTGAACACCTACAATGCAGGGAATCCAAAAGATCAGGGGTGGCTATTGATTTCCTTAAAACTTTCATCTATTCAAGTTACGCTACCTCGCTGACCTTCACGTGGTTCTTAGGGGTCAGCCAAATCATGACCACAGTTTTGCTCTCAGTTTTGCAAAGAGGGAATCCCCAAAGAGGTGATGTGTTTCTTGGAAAGAACAAAGGGATTCGAAGATAGAATGTAATGTGCTCGTCTTAACCTGCCAGGTGCTTTTGGACTAATTACTTCAAATGCCTTTGAATCTCAGTTTCTTCACCTGTAATGAGAAGATAACAGCCAGGACCGCATCCGACCCTCAGAGGTTGACTGTGATGATCAAATTCAATTGATCCATCGAGATGCTGTTGCAAATGGTAAAGCTCCATGAAGTCACGAGGAACTTCTACGTCTTACAATTTACGTACCCTTATCCAGTATCATTTGTAATCTTAGCAGTTTGTATGAACAATCCTGGAGTGCATGGAAAAAAAAAATGTGTGAGGTGTTGATTACCAGGCAACAAATTCACTCCCAGACTTTGTGGCTTACACAGACCTCTGCAGACAGCAGCTGCCTCAGGACCTCACACAGGAGACGGAGGAAAAAGCGACTTCCATCTTGCTCAATCAGGGGTCTGGGGAGTGTCTCTGTCCCAGCCTCGGACTCTTCAGCCTGAACCAATCCACACCTGGATGGTGACCACTGTCCTCTCCCCCGGGACAGAAATGGGAGGAGCCAGTGGAATATTCAGGTGACTTGGCTTCTATCTTTAAGTTGAGCCTCGGCGCTTCCTCCCAAGGTGGAAAATTGAAAGCATGATGGATGAAGTGTGTGTGGCGAGAAAGATACTGCACCCAACATGGAACAAGTAAGGAGTAATAAGGACCACTTATGAAGAATTAATGTGATGTGGGAAACGGAAAGGGAAAAGGTATTGGTTTGCCCAGGAAATGCAGGCAGAAGAGCCCACAGAACAAGCTGCCACCAGGTCTTTGAGAAGAGACCCAAGTCAGGGGTCTGAAGGACTCCTTTAAAGCGATTAGGATAATGTCTTGGGGCTGAGAGACTGCCTTTCTTCCACACTCTTGTTGTTGCTATTGTTGTCTTCCTTCCAAGGAGTGTTGTTGCATCCCCTCTTGAACAAAGACCTCCAATGTCTGGCCAGCTTGGGCAGCTGGGCTGCCATTTGTGAAAGCATGAAAGTGGCAGAGGAGAGGGGAGAGGGGTCTGGATGTGCAGAGATGCATGCAGGAAGCCCTTGGAGGCTAGAGCAGACCTCTCTCCTCACCTTGGCCTTCTGTACTAGTTGCTTGTGTCTTCTTGGACCATCCCCATCTGTTTTCTAAATACTTATGACAGTGTTGTTTACACGGGTGTGCTGGTGTAGTCATCCTACTTAAAATAGTTTAAAGCCTTCGTCCGCATGGACGGCCATTCCCTGCCCTCCATCATCTCCGCTTTCCCATGGGCTGGGCTTCTGTGGGCTGGGGCGCCATCTTGGATCTTGCAAGTGAGGCCAGCCCCCTAGTGGTACCCGCGTTGGAGACAAGGGGCCTGGGCCATTGAAGTCAATGCAGAGCAGAGGCACCAAACCTTCCTAGACCCTCTATGCTCTGATTATGGGTTCTTTCATACCACACGCCTTTCCATAGTGTTTGCCAGGGTTGCAAGGAGATATTTCCTGGCACACTTATGGTTGATTTATTTCTTCAATTTTTCAAGCAGACAATGAATCCGGTGAGGTCAGGGTCCATAGCTGTTTCATGATGAGCCCTAATATTCTCAGTGCCTGGAGGACCCTGTGGAATTACTTGATTACTGAATTCAAATACATAAAAATTCAGCTTAACACTCTGAGACCCTTCAATCTGATGTAGGAAGTCAGAAGCTTCCTCTCTGTGAGGGTTAACAGGTGTCTGGAAGGCAACACCAGAAGACTCCCTACTTCCCAAGCTTTGGGGGAACAGCCAGAGCCTTCCTGCTTCCTGCAGGTCTCTGAGTTATAAGATGAAGGCAGAAGATGAAGCTAAGTGAAGCCAAGCTACATTTCCTCCTGACTAGCAAGTTTCAGGCTATGAAACTTATCACAGGCAAAGCTATGACGTTCTTGTCAACCAGAATACCATCTCAAGAGGCTGTCTCTGCCCGGCAGTGCTTAGCTCAACATTGACATATACGAATGGTTTCATGAATCCCTCACTGGGTGAACACTATGTCCCCTGTCCTTTATCGCAGCCCTGGAGAGGATGAGAACCGGAGGGGACGGCATGTATGCAGGAAGCAGCATCGGAGCACAACGGTGGGCTGGATCTCCAGTGCATGCCCCTCCCAAAGCCTTCCCCCCACCACTAGCTTCCAGAATGCTATCCTTCCAGCACACACAAACTCCCTGAACGTATATCTTCATCTGCTCAATGGGGCAACATACTCTAACTCAACATAGCGTAACAAGCCCCCTTCGTTTACCTGGTCGTTGAGCAAATAACTTTCACATTCTTAAAATTGGACCTTGCGATCCTGACTTCTCATCGAAACCACAGAGAAGACAAGTCAATATATTGCTGCAAAGGCCATTCATGTGTTTGTTACCTCAGTGAGTATTTCAGTCCCTTCTCTCTGCCAAGAACTGATCTAGAAAAGAATACAGAAGTGAGGGCTATGGGCAGGTCCCCCATGCAGTCTACATCCTTCTGGGGAGGGACAGATGGTAAATGAACCAGGTTATTTCAATGCTGGTGAATTCCATGAAGAAAAGTCCACCAGGTGGTCGGTGTGCAAGGTCACAGATGGCCTCGCTGAGAATACATCTCAGCTAAGACCTAAAGATTAGAATGATGAACTCATACAAAGAGTCCTGTCAGAAGAAATATCAGGTGCAAAGGCTCTGTGGTAGGAAGAAGTTTGGGTCATAAGGGCCAGGCTTCCCAGAGGCCAGGGTAAAGGAAGATGGGTGATTGATAAGAGAAGCATTGGGGGTAAGATCAGGGGGTCATGGTCAAGAGCTGGGGTTTTTCCTGGTGTGGTAGGAAGCTCTGAAGGTTGAGACCAAGAGAGCATTCCATGATCTGATTATGCTTTACAGAAGATATAGTACTCGGGCCATTTTGAGAAGAATGGATGGCAAGAGAATCAACAGTGAGCTCAGCTTAGGGGAGAATTTCTAAGGGCTCTAACCAGAGTCTGTGTGGGGAATGGGTTCACAAACAGCTGCCGTTCACACAGCAAAGGAACCACAAACCCAAGGGAGACGCTCCAGAAACACAGCAGGTCCTAGAGCCATAGATGGAGAGCTTCCCACGAGGGACCAGGGGGACTGGGACCAACCCCTTAAAGGTCCACACCATGATTCCCATGTTAAGGGTTGCTCTCAGGCAACTCACTAGCCAGGTCACCTGCAAGAAACCAAGTCAGATCCTTGAGAGGTCCAACGCTTGTCAGCAAAGTGTGGGCGAGGGGGATGGCGGCATGACTCGGTGCAGGCTAACGCATCAGGGTCCTCATTTACCCAAGCCCATTCCTTTCTCCCTGGCACGTTCCAGAATTTATCCCACAGACAGAGACAGAATGTGCAAGATGGTGTTCAGATAAGGTTGCTCGAAGTAGCATCTCTAGGCAGAGGACAGAATCTCCTCAAGGCCAGTTAATAGGGGCTGGTTTAGATAATTGATGCTTTATGCCATCATAAGCAAACGCTTTTAAAAGGATAGCAAAGAACTTCACAGACTGATATGTAAAAATTACAAAATGTGTGGGTGGGTGGAAAACAGAAGCAATGCTGTTTAAAGTTGAAGTGGGAGAGGAAATATGTAAGTGTGTGTGTGTGTGTGTGTGTGTGTGTGTGTGTGTGTGCATGCTTTCACATGCCAGGAATGTCATTGGAAAGGGAGATGATAAAGGGCCAATGTTGGTGGCCTCCGGGAAGGGAGCTGGGTAAGTAGAGAGTGAGAGTAGACTTGCAGATTTCTGCCTGTGGGCTCGTCCACATTTTGAGTTTGGAACTGTGTGAATACATCACCTTTCTTCCCCCACTCCTCCAAAAATAATAAACTAAGAGCAAAAAAATGAAAGCATAAAGGGAAAATGTGCCTTAGTAAAATGACAAATTACAACAAGCCTTCGACCTTTGGGTTGGCGTATAAACAGTCAAAGAAAGGAACTTTCGCTCCGCAGGTGCCCTGAGGATGGGAGCAAAGCCCAGAGCCAACCAGCTGCCAAAACGGCAGGTAGTGTGTAAGCCAAGAGGACCAGCAGGAGGGGCGGGGAGGAAAATGAACAGAATTGCCAGTGGAATGTTGGGGACGAAGTCCAGGACAGCAGGACAGTGTGGCTCCATGAGGGACCCATGCCACCACGGGAAAGAGCACTATGCCTTGTCACAATTACAATGCCAGGAAGTCTGAGCCACAGTGTGGGAACGTCAGGAAGAACTCAAGGAAGCTTCACTCCACGGAGAATTCAAGCACCAACAGTCTCTGTGGGCACTGACTCTAGACTGTCATCTTTAATACCCTCCAGCTCTCCATGACAGAGATACTACGGTCATTTATCATCCCATTTCCAGATAGGACCCAAAGAAACTGACTCACTTGCACAAAACCACACAGGTCCCAAGGAGAAGAGTGGTGACTAGAATCCATGTTGCCTGGTGGGCTCCAGTGGCTTTGCTATTATTCATAGCACCGTTTAGCTTCATTGGATGCTTGGGATGGACATGCTGCATGAGCAAAGCTTTTCCCCATTCAGGCAGAAAAAAACATTAAAGTTTTATAAATGGGAAATACAATTGATCCTTGAGCCAATAAGAGGGTTAGAGGTGCTGGCCCCCGTGTGATCCACAAGCCATGTGTAACTCCGGACTCCCCCAGACTTAACTACGAAGAGCCTGCTGGGGACTGGAAGGCTTGCTGGTGATGTCAACGGTTGATGAACCCTATGTTCATAGAACCCAAGTTCTATGCCTTATGCTCACAACAATGGAAGCCAGAGAAAAAATGTTATCCAGAGAATCATAAGGAGAAAACATGTGTATAGCGCCAAGTTGTATTTATGGAATTATCTGCATGTACGTGGACGTGTGCGCTTCAGGTCCCCGTCGTTCAAGGGTTGGCTGTGGCTCACTCCCACCGCCCTTTATCATTGTCTCATAAAGACCCATCAGGTATGAGAAGGACCCTTGATCCAAACAAGAGACCCTGAATTTAATTATTATTATTATTTTCTTTCTTTTAAGATTTTATTTGTCAGAGAGAGAAAGAGGGAGCAGGCATAAGCAGGTGGAGAAGGAGAGGGAGAAGCAGGCTCCCTGCTCCGATGTGGGACTTGATCCCAGGACCCTGAGATCATGACCTGAACCAAAGGCAGACACTAAACCAACTGAGCCACTGGTCACCCCCAAAGTCCTCGAATTTGAAGGAGTTCCAGTGAGTGGAGCCAGAGCCTCGTGGCAGGTCAGTGGGGTCTGGAGGACTCTGAGCACATCGGACATCAGGCACAGAGCTTGGGGCACAGCAGGGCTGCTGGGCTGCCCTCTGAGGACCAGTGACGGGATGACTGCATCAGGGGACACTGTGCAGTGTGTCTCCGCAGCAAGATCATGGGTCTGAAAGCCACCTCCTTGGGTCCAGGGCTTTGGCCCTCACAGTCCATGACTGGTCCATAGAGCTCAAGAGGCGCCTTCAACTGCCCCAAGAAGTCATCCCAGGACTGATGGCTGAGATAGACCTACTTCCTCCATGTTCCATTTGGACTGGGGACCACAGGTCAGCCTCTGGCGGAAGGAAGAAGACAGAAACCTTTCCTTCCAGCCAGAAAAAGCCCTCACTGAGGCTCAGAACTGAGAAGTAAGCCTCTGGAGGTGATGAGGGGCTAGGCACCCGTCTGCCTTGTGGGGTGGGCAGACAAGCCCGGCCACGCGTCTGCACTCGGGCAGCTTTCCCTGCTGCTGGGAGACACGGGATCAGACGGAGCAGGGTTCAAATGTGAGCCTGACGCTGAGGAGCTCGGGGGAGGTGGGAGCAGTTCAACCCTGCTGGGCACCAGGTCATCGGGTTCAATGTCGCCGTGCCTTAAACTGCCCTCCAAACTCAGCAGCACAAAACGATCATTTTACTATCTTAGTGATTCAAGAATTCTGGAAGGGCTAGGCGGGGTGGCCGGCAGGACACCATTGTGTCCCTCATCAGGGTTCTCCCTGGGGTCTCTCCACGAGGGCTCACTCCCAGCTCTCCCAGCACCCGGCATCCCTTGTGCTCACACGAAGCCAGTCCCAAAAGCCTCCCCAAGTTCAAGGGGCAGGACAGAGGCTCCACCTTATACTGGGTGAGTAGTGATGTCAGGAAGACCGTGCAGGTGAGGAGGTTGAGAACATGTTTGTTGCACAGAGTTTTGGAAAACGCAGCCTCTCATACACGGGGTCATCATCTGAAAACTGACCCCCCATTCAATGTGTGGGGTCTGGGGAAGCAGGGGGCGGCATGCACAAAATGTCCAACATTACAAAGCTTCTTCCGGGTGCCATAGATTGAACTCCCAGTGTCTCTTCTTTCTCTGTAGAAGCTGATTCCCTCTGGGGAGGCTGGCTCCCTCCGCTGTAGGCAGGCTTGATGGGATGAAAATCCATGGGTGCTGGACTCCCCAGCTTTTACCATGGGATGGAGGAGCCCAGTGGCCACTGCAGATGTCAAATCAAAGTTCGAGGGCAGAGCCAGCCCTCTGGTCTCCAGGAATACCTCCTCTTCCTGTTCCTCACCCCCTTCCCCCAGGGGCTTCCAGTACATTCTCCTGGGAGAGTTTAGTTTCTATAAATGCCAGAACACACCAATAACCTCACCATGGTGGGCTTTCACCTTCAGCACAGGCTGAGCATGGGAGGGAAGAGATCATTTTAAGGAGAACACACATAAACACATCAAGAAATTCTCTAGCCGCGGGTGCTGACGTGAGCTTGTTGAGCCTGTGGAGTGGACTGCACGGGGACACTTCTTCCTTCTTCCTCTGGGGACCCGGAGTGCATGCCTATGTCACCAATGGGGAGATTTTCATTTGCGGAAATCTGCCTGGGTGTGTTTTTGCGGTATCTTCAAATCTCTCTTCGAGGGAAGGCTCGGTCTGGGCAATTTCTTTCAGGGAAAAGCAGATTATCTTCCATTCCCCTAAGCTCACTGACTGTTTACACGAAGTGGCTTTGAGAACGTTCATATTCCAGAAGTCTCCAAAAACAAACAGCTGAGCACAGCTACAAACACAAGATCTGCAATCGAGAGTGTGTAAATGAACACAGAGGGGCATTCTAGTCACCGTGTTCTGTGACCTTTCCTTTTTGAAACGCTTCCGTCCTTTTATTACCTGCCCGATTGACTTGTGTCCCCTGCAGGTGAGCTGAGCTGGCAGGCACGGGGACTGCTGGGGGGCGGGGGGCTGCTGTTCCAGGGGGAGGGGTGATCGGAGTGGGGTGGCCGTCAGCTGGTGGTCCAGGGAAGTGCACAGACCAGAGAACATCGCCAGTGTAGACCAGCTGGAGAAGGCTGCCTGACCTGCTCAACAGAAGCTAGGCGACAAGGGGAGCAGAGATGAGGGACACCCGGCCACACAGGCAGATACCCTGTAGGGTTGCCCATTAAGAGAGCCAGGGGTGAACAAGAATAAGGACCAGAGGACACATGTGTGTTTACAACATCTGCTAGGAACACGGGAGTCTGTGCACTTTTATCTTCAGGAGAGATCCCGTGGGGAAAATGGGGGAAGTTGAATCTTACAAAGGGCTGACCTCACTTCCACGTCCCTCTAAAAGAGGCAGAGCGTCTAGGCCGGGATGGCTATTTTGTCGCAGACTTGAGCCCTGGAGGATACAGATGATTGGCACTCAGACGGGCCCCACCTGTGCACGACTCACTTGCTGGTGAGCCCAGCTCCTCAGTGAGATTTCTCTTTCGGGGTCCATACAGTGATTTCACAAATCAGAGCAAATGTTTGCAAAATGGGAGGTTTCACATGACATCTGCATTGTCAGCTTTGCTAGAGAAATTCAGAGACTGGGTAACACAGGGTCTGCCCTTCCCTCCAGGAAGGCTCCAGAGACAGGTGCTCTCTGCCCTGCTCTCCATCCAGCTCTCTCCGCACAGAAGGCCCACCCCCTCCATTCACCTGGCTGGCTCCTTCATGTCTGCAGCCCACACAGACATCCCCATTTCCACTCTGCCATGTGGCCAGCCTCCCAGCCTGCAGCCACAGGGCTGAGCGCCCCCATCTTTGGACTGGGTTTGCAAGTCTCTAGGGGGAAGTGGGGGAACCCAGGAAGGGGCCATAGAGACCTAAACACGTGCACAACTGGTTTATTTCTATGAAAAAGTTAGCAACTGTGATGCCCGCAGCAGCAAACTAAGTAAATTAAGGTTCTTGCGCTTAATAACTTGGTAGCCAGCCCCGTAAATAACCAAGTTTGGGGCAGGTGCTTTGGCAATGTTACTTTACGAAAGGAGACATGCCACAGTCTGGTCCCAAGTGTATAAAAATAGTTACACGCACAATAATGGTTACAGGGAACATACGGTGTGGAATCTGGGTTTGCAAAAGGCATTTTTGAATACGTTTTTACGAGGCTAAAAGGAACGTATCGGCATGGAAGAGAAGAAGGCTAACCAAAAGATAAAGAAGCAACATAAAATCTCAGTTTGGAGCTAGTGCATCTTTAGCACTTCTTCACCCGTTCCAGCCCCCTCACAGGCGAAGACCTGCCTGACCCTAACAACAGGGTTTGTGTGTTGGGATTGTGGCTGTTCACACTCACCTTTAATTCATGCACCGGACACGAGCATTTTCCATTTACTTATAGACATGCAAGTTATTTTTTTAAAGATTATATTTATTTATTTGACAGAGAGAGACATAGTGAGAGAGGAAAGACAAGCAGGGGGAGTGAGGCTTCCCACTGAGCAGGGAGCCCCAACGCGGGGCTCGATCCTGTGAGCCCAAGGCAGACGCTTAACGACTGAGCCACCCAGGAGCCCTGACATGCAAGTTATTTTAAAAGGAAATTTATAATTTGCACAAATATTCAGACATACACTTCCTCTCTTTGCCTTCATTTCTTTTCTTTGTCTGCCCTGTGGCATGCTGACTCCATTCAAGAAACTCCGAGAAAGATTTACTGAAAGTGTGATACAAAGCATTCTGTAAAACGCTGGGCACTATGAAGTACGCAGAGTATCATTTTTATGCTCTCCAGCATGATGAAGGATACAGGGTATTACTGCTATTTACAGTTTAATTGTTAAGATACTATGTTTGCTTCCTGGAAGAGATGGTAACAGCAATATTTTAATAACAAAGCCCAATAGGAAAATTTTTAAATGCCCAAGTGAACCGATTTGAGTGAAGGTGCAAAAAACATCAGCATGGTGCATGAGGCGTAGGTAGCGTCATTTAGGAGGACCAGGGAGAGGGGGGTAACCCTAGGGGACCCAGCCTCTGTCTCACTCCCGGAGGCTCTGTTCCCAATGTGGAGCTCCCTGCTCACTTACAAGCATGTCCATAGTTCATAAACACATGGAATCTCAGGCATTAGCCTGAACTGCAGAGAGGAAGGCTCGGGAAAGCATCAGGTAAATCTGTGTGTCAGATAAAAGTTTAACACTGGGGCCTGGGGGAGTCACCATCAGCCACACCTCCCTCCAGGTGGGGTCACCTCCCAGGCATTATGAGGTCCCTGCTCACGCCAGCCCTGCTACCCAGGTTTGAAGAAAGCTTTAGGATGGGGAAGGCGGCGCTCCCTCTGGAACATTCACCAAAAGCACCTCGGAGGGCACCCCCGGGTGCGGCCGGCCACATCCTTCACCCTCTTCCTGTGGACACAGAGGTGTTTGCTTCCTGCTCAGTTCGCTCAGACTCACGTCCCCGGTGCTGGGGGAGCTGGACAGAATGTGAGTCGCTCTGTTAGCCTCACACCCTATGAGTATGAAGTATGATCTCGGAGGTTGTTAGCGGACTTTGCATGCTTGCAGAGATGCTCA